>JAGVVM010006448.1:0-23436 GCA_019149425.1 Psidium friedrichsthalianum
AAAACAATACTAGCTAAGATAGAGATGAAAAGGTAGGATATTGGATTTTTTTTTTTAACTACTTCTCAAAGTTGTATTACTCTATTTGTTATGTTTTATGATTGGACGTGGATGTCACAGTCTAAGCTAGTGGGTCACTCTTAGACTCTATTAACTTATTAGATAGAGTTGATTTGATTGTCACCTCAAAACGACCCTCCACATCGGTAACCTCTGTCTAAGTAGATTATGACCCGTGAATCCATCAGACACTATATTAACGAGGAAATTATTGGAAATTTTTTTTAATTCGACCAATTTAATCATAAACCTTATGACAATTTGCCAATGTAATTCTTCCAATCAATTTTGATCAGAAATCGCTGGCACGGATGCCACCGATACCACGTAGGATGGCCAACATCTAACGTCAATGATTTTTGGCCGAAATTGACCAAAATGACTACATTGGCCAATCGTCAAAAGGTTTAAGACTAAATTAGTCAAATTAAAAGATTTATGACTGAAATTAGTACAAACGCAATAGATTAGCACATTTTTTGTTAGTTTCCCCTTAGAGTACTTGGAACTACCCATCTAATATTGCAGTACCTGAATCAAGCGCAACAGGAACTCTTGTGGCAAAGGCTCATCCATAGCAAGACTTCTCTACAATGAAATCCTTCGTGATTATCTTTATCTACTTTCCGTTTCCCTCTAAGTAGAAGGGAATTCAAATGCAAACAGGTTTTGACCAAAAAAATAAAAATAAAATCTAAACAGGTCGCGGCTCAACAAGATCGTATAGGCGCACAAGTCACCTCTCAAGACACGTGGATTAAGTTCGCACGAGATGTGTGTGTGAGGGTGTCGAAACCCATATCTCTTCACCGGACCTGCACCGAGATATTGACAGTGATTCTCGGGTTGTTTCATCGAAGCTGGCACTCTATATTCACTCCGTAGAGCATGATTGTGCGTTTCTTTCGAGTTCAAAATCGTAGAATTGTTCCTAATTAGTAATTATATAAGGGCTGGACATTGGCCAAGACTACTTGTATATGGTTGGACTGAGTAATGAAGCAGGCTCCATTCCGTCTCTCATTTGTGAATGGTGGGTTGTTGGAGCTCCGCTATGTGTACACTATCTGGTAATAATGGGCCCAAGTTTGGCGAATGCCATTTGCACCTGTCACCACATCTCATACCATAAGATTGATTTACTAGGATTTTGGAAGAATTTACGAGCTTTTGACGAGTCTCTAGAAACTAATAAAGTGTCTCCTTAGATAGTAAGAGAGCTTGTTCTTCTTGTTGTCATGGTATTTTGGTTCAAGACCTATCGGGAGGATTTCAGGAGCAGAGTCCTAAATGGACGAGATCGATGCGGCGATGCGCCCTTAAGATCATCCAAGGAGATGGACCGGTTCTGGTGCACCAACCTCGATCCAAACAGTTAAGACTGCCAAATCGGAAAAGGAATGAACCACTAGAAGACTTTTGCCACTAATGCCAATAGAGGAAGCTTCATAACTTACGTATTTGAGGTGCCATTAACGAAAGGATAAGCTTAGGAGTCAGGACAAAGTGGTGGTCTGACGAGATCTATTTATTATTAACTGCAAATGTTGTTGCATGCTGATTGGATCCTCCGTATCTAATCAATTGACCCGAGAACTCAAGGAGAGAATCAGAGAACAAGAAGAAATTAGAAAGAAAGACAGGTCAGGTGCCCCCCAACTTGATCATTTTCTAAATTTTCTTCTTCTTTTTGTATAGTGGGATATGAATTTGACCAATAAACCCTAGGCCTTCCACCAACTTGAGCTTACTTTGTCTCAGTTCCTTTCCTTCAGTGGATTTAATTTAATATTAATAGACTTATCTGGATTTGTTGGTGTACGATTTTCCTTAAGTGTCAGAGAAAAGTTGGTGCGAATTAAAACATGGGTTAGAGTATAATCGTGAAAATTAATGATTATTAGAAATAAAGTGGTTATTTAGCACGCTTGTCATCAACCTAGCAGCGGCTATGCCTCATTACATTTATCGGGGACAGGTGCACCAACTCAATTATAAAAAGCTTCCACTAATATGTGTCTTTTTTTTTTTTTCCAAATGATATCATTAGTTTAATTTTGACCACGCCGAAACTTTTAAAGGAGGAATTTTTATTCTCCTGTATATATCGGGCATTCGTTGACATTGTAGTTCATTTTTGAATTACCTGGGTTGACTATATGTTTACATAGTCATTTAGCTTGATCATGTGCAAAATCATTGATCCTTTCTGGCTTTCGTATCACATCATAATCACAAGAACATCGACTAATTTTCAGCGAAAATGTGGGCTAAGCTTCAACATAAGTGGTTTAGGGATTGAAATATCAAAAAGTTTTCAACTTTAAGGATTGTAAATTTAACTTTTCTCCCAAGATATAACTTAAGGATCTTTTCTTTACCCGTTAACAAAATTAAAGCGCTCTAATTTCACTTGTTATTTGATGAGAATAAAAAATCTTTACCACGCCGGAATCATTATTCCAAAAAATAAAAGAAAAAAATCTTTATAGGAACATTTGAGATGCAATCATGAATCATATGTATGGATTTGCTGAGAAACTTGCATCCACTTCATGCGTCATGAGCTGGTCGAGGGTGGAAAAGAAGAAGAATAAAGTCATTTCACACTCGGAAGTTGATATATTATAGTTTGAGATTTTTCTTTGGTGGGGAAGGGTGGGGGATTGGAACTCTGTGGGGCTTCCTCCTGGTTGGATGATCCAAAGCAGGATTTATTTTTCCGGGACAAAGAGATCTCATAAAGAGATTTGGTTGTTCATTCTGATTAGACAAGTAATTACTCGTGGAATCATATGTGTTTGTTCTTTTTCAGCATCCGCCAATTAAAAAAAAGAAAGAATATCATGTCTATTTTCTTTGCAAAAAATTGAAAAGAATCGTGTCAAAATCTCCACTCAAACCGCCTCTTAATCTCATCAATTTTTCCTATGAAAAGGGTGGGTCCAAAATTGACATTCGTTTTCAAATTCACTGCTGGTGTAAAGAACTAGGCGGCACGAGTAGAGTAGTATAAATTCATTCATGGAAAAAATATAGAATTTTCAAATTCAAATTAGTGCATATATACAATCTACTGATTGGATACAGCTTATGAAAAGTTCTGTTTTTTATCAGTGACACATGATTTCATCTAAGTCCTAAGGAATTGGCTGTGGACACACACAAGAACACAAACCCAGGTAAAAAACGAAAAAAAAAAACATTTTAAGAGGACGATGTTAGATTATACTGATGATGTAAGGGGGCAACTTTGGAGATTTGATCATGTTAAACTAATAAAACAGTGTAAGGGAAGCATTATCATTGAAAGAGGGGACTCCACATCAACTTCCCAATTTCTTTGTCGGCCATTTGTCATCGTCCCCCACCAATCCGTGTCAAATACGACAAAGAAATGGAGATAAAGTAACAGGGGTTTTGAATTAACCTTATTTGCCCTTAATATGGTAACACTAGGTTTCGTAGAAACCTCAATCAATCTTGGGATTATGCAAAAGATGGCAATTTCTGGATGACAAGGAATTTCATTATCATTCATTGGTGGACGCCAGACCTGGGTTAACCAATTATACAACTCAAGACCCAAAAAAGAAAAAAGGGAGAGAGGTAAAAAAAAAAAAGGTCATACCACGCAAGCCGGCAGAGATAGGGTTATGGGTAGGTACCTTCTGAATGGTGCTATCCTCAATCTACAAACACTAAAGAGATTTGGACCCCAAAAAAAAAAACAGTGAAGAGATTATCTTTAATGTATCACCATCAGCACATCTTGAACAAGAGTTTCTATGTTCCTCGAAGTTTCAACATTGATGACTATGACAACAATAGTGACCATGAATAAACAGACTCGCGACTGTCCATTAGTGGTCTAGTTAGGGGTCGAATGACCCTCCACGTTCCCATTCATTCAAAGTTTATTATCAATTAAAAGTCCTTGAAGATGCCTTTAGAAAAAAATCTTGATTGTAACAACCTCTACGTGCTGCGCCTTCTCTTGCTAAAGATTACCTAGCTCGACTTAAGAACGATATTATTTTAGTAACTTATATATATGGTGTTTAACTCAATTGTTAGATTCATGGTGATTGTCGAATATACTTTACATTCGTCACATACATTATAACAACCGTTGCTTGAACTAGATGGGAAATTTGCTCCTAATTATTATATGTTGATCAATTCCTATTGTTAAGATATTGACATATTAAATCACGTATTTATTTAATAATTTAAGCTTTTAGAATAATTAATCGTGGTCTATATAATATTGAATGGTATCAAAACAGGAGGTACTAAGTCCAAAACTTTCCAGACACCTCATTTTCTTCCTTACTATATATTTTCACGCTTAATCTTGGGCTAAAGTCATGTTCACGCATGAGGAGAAGTGCTAAGTATTTAATTGTTAACGGAGAGTGTTTGAATATTTATAATAAAATCAAATATTCATCTAACAGTTTAAAAATTTCCTATAGCATTTTTCATATTATCATAATAGTTGACATCGCTCCCACAAAAACTTACATGGTAGTAGAGCATGAGGTACTAAATTCAAATCTTTTTAACCTATTATTTATCTTCCTTGTTATATATTTTCATGCTTAATCTTATGTTAAAGTATTGTCTACGTATAAAGAGGGTGTTAGATGTTTAAATATTAAATCAAGCTTTTATATAATAGTTCAGGGCTTGAGTAGCATGAATGCCTAAGCTTACATCTATATCCTATAGTTTTGTCAATGTCCTGAGGGTTAGTTACACATAACACCAAAAAGACTGTTTTCTAATTTTAGGGAGGAAGTCATTATGAAAAGAAAGGAAGCTCGAGATGCGACATCTTTTTATATAGACTTGTGTCGCACGACACGTTGCTTAATTTTTCAGAATACGTTATATTTCTTTCTTTTTCTTTTCTTTTCTTTTCTTCAAGTTGCCAACTAGAAATGATGTGATCGCCATATCCTGTTAATGTAGAATCTCCATTCTTATAATTTATCATTTCATAAAGACAGATCCTCTTGATTCGGCTATTCTCTCTTTCTCCTCATAAAGAGAGAAAATAAAATCACGATTCGTTTTCATATTCGGTGGGACTTGAAGAATAATATAAAATGTTTTAAAGTATGACCTAATTAAATAAGAAGTGTCGTTAAGGAATTGATCAGATGGCCGAGAAACAAAAATGAAAAGAAAAAGAAAGAGAAAGCAGTCAACATGACAAGACAAACCTACCTACGGTGGAAAACCCTAAAGAAGTGTTCGGAATCTGTCCTTAGCATGTTCAAACGTTCATTGTCCAAGAATCATGCCCTATTACCTACCCATATGTCTTGGGATGCGTTCAACATCTCAAGTTTTGGCACGCCCGTGCGGCGTCCAAAGATATCTCAAATGTTACTTCGCTGTAGGATATCGGAACGAAGTGAGATACTTTAACAGTAACTGACCTTTTACGTGCAAATCGAATTTAGAACGGCACATGAAATTGACAAATAGAGAGCTTCACATGCCAAATATATCTGAGGCGTCGCCTTTAATGTCGTTGTCAAACTCGAGTGAGATGTGTGATATTTTAATAAAAGAACAACGGCTCATGTAATTAATTTTTTTTCTTTTTTGCAAAATAAATAGAAGAAAACTCCTAAATATTCAAATGGTTCTGTCAGTCACGTACCCGTGTCTTAAAGAAAATTCTGAAGATCACCCATTTAATATCTTGTTTGTATAGATAGATGCATAGACTAGTAGATTAGGTGTAGCTTTTAATACCAACAAGTTGAACACGTTTGGGAAGTATCGAGGCTGTCTGTTTGGGATGAAACATGTTAGATTCTACCACATTCATACTTCAGAGAAGCAACCATCTTTAAAAATAATTTAAGACATGATTGTACACATTTGTGAATTCGCTTTATTGGGCCCTTCCACGTCCGTTGTTACCATGAGGAGGATTGCGTAGGGCTAGGCTATGGATTTGGCTTGACATTGGCATCTCACCATTCCACATGAGAATAACTCCATGTAAAATCAGGGTGGTTGGTTGAAAGTAACATGTTCGATTCTTCCGTCCATTCTCGATTCTAGGAAACCTTGGTTAATTTGCGAAGAAGGGTTTGAATTTAGATGTATTGCCAGTTCTTGGCTGCTCATTTGCATCGTGTTGAGGTAGAGGTGACAGGTTTGCCCCAATAGGCAATGGTACGGCGGCGGTCTATGGTCTTAAACTGAACATATATTTTCCTAGGAGTAATATATTATTTGTCAGCATTTGACACCCTTTTACTTAGGTAAATAAAGAATAAATCAATGTACATATGATATGACATGACATGATGAATGTCACGCAATTGAATTGCTTAGGTAATTGCGTAGTTGACTAGCTTGTTCAAGATGTTAATCGGTTGGATTGTGCTGACATTCTCATGGGGACTGTTTACAAGTTTGCGATCCGAAGTCACATTGGCCAAAATTTTGATGGGTGTATTGAATTGGTATTTCGTCTTTGTTAAATGCGACATGCATTTATTTGACATCACCTACCCGGCATGCATTAATTGAGATGCTCACTTTTATGAGTTTTGACGCAGAATATTCGTTTTGTAATTGATTGTTGAAGGAAGAGTTTTTAACTACTCAATGCAATATGGTTTGATACACTTTCAAAAGTGAAGAATTACCAAAAACAACTAAACCTATTACAGTTGTGTCAATTTTAATCTTAAACCATTTTATTTTCCAATTAAATCATTGACATTTTGTATTAATGTCAACTCACTCCATTTAACCAATTTTAGCGAAAATCGTTAACATGAACGCCAACCATTCTATGTGGTGCGACTGGTGTTGACATGAATATTTTTATTTTTATTTCTCAATTTTTCTTCTTCTTTTTTTCCCCTTATGGGGCAAGAGTTGTCCATCCCTCATCGGCCACTTTAAAGGAAAAAGAAAAGAAACCAAAGGCAAAAGAAACAAAACGAAAAACTGAAAAAAATAAATAAATTCAACAAAATATTAAAATTATCCACATCAAAGCTGATCGTTGACTACGCCACATAAGACGGTTGCCGTCCATGTGAACGATTTCTAGCCAAAATTGATCGAATTAACTGAATTGACACAATGCCAAAGGGTTTAGGAATGAATTGATATAATAACAAAAGTCTAAACCAATCAATTCAGTCCTAAATATTTTTTTGCCAATTCAAATCTAAATCTTTTGTATCTGTGCCAACTCAAGCCAACTTTGGTCGGCCGATGGACTAACATAGACTTTGGAGCTGATGTAGATAATTTTTGCTAATGTTTTTCAATAAATTTTTGATTTTTAAATACTTTTTTTCTTTTTTTTTTTTTTTTATTTATTTTTTTCCCTTAGACTTTAGGGCCGGCAAGGGCCGGGATGCCCTCGCCCGTCCATATTTGGCTAGGGCTGCATGCTAGAAGAATTGACATCATAATTCATAGTAGCAAAGATTAATCAATAATCCACTAGCAGAACATTGCCACAGCTAGAACCCCATCATTAGTCGAGTTACTGGGCATAGAGTTTAGAGAAATCGATCCTGTTGAAATCATTAATTGGACTTTTGGCATTAGGGTTTGGCCCCAGCTGGATCAAAGAGGCGCATGTGATGCCACCCCCCACCAAAGGAGCAGGGAGAAACAATAAAAATCAAAATGGGGCTCATGGATGGACCTTCAAGTACAAATGGAAAAGCTGTTTTCAGTTTGCCATTTCTCCCAAAGGTCAGCCCTGTCTCCCACATGATTGATGAACCACTTTTGTTTGTTGCGCGTGATAGGCTCCTCCGTCCTTGATTTTGTGCTCCGTGAAACACATGTAATTTTCACTGCTGCTAATCACGTATATGTAATTTTCATAGTAATTATATATGCCATAAACTTCGGCTTTATACTTGGATAATATCTCTTGTATTTGTAACCCTAAAACTTGCAGCTCTAATATCATTTGTTCGGAGTGTGCAATGGAAAAATCCGATGCCTTCACCTGGAGATTGTCAAGAAATAGCCCAAATTCGAGCTTGTCAACATATCCTAATTGGCTTTTAAGTGAAGTTGGTCCAATTGGATTAGTTGACAAGCTCGGATTTGTGCTCCCTCTTAGCAATATCTCTTGGTGAATGTGTCAGACTTCTGGTATATGCTCTCAACAAATAGAATTAGAGCTGATGATAGATTAGCCCCAATTTCAATGCTGGTAAATGTCTCTACAAAAGAATTTGGTAATTCGGGCAGGTGCGCGTGTAATAACACGATTCCTATGAAAGCCTTTATGATTTAGTCTGGAAAATGAGACGATGGATTTGAGATACGTTGATGCACTAGAATACCTAAATTAAGGGGGAACATACCTAACATTAAGCTCGCACGTGTGGGGGAGCAGAATTAATACCGAGCTAACATGTGGCGAGAAGATGGTTCATCTACACATCTTAATTGTATTAGAAATGTCCCACATCAAAAATTATTACAGCGTGGAGCAATTAATATATCTTGGTTGGCTCATACCTCATTGGTTTAAGGTCCTGAGTGAAGGTAAGTCCAATATGATATATTGATTGGCTCAAATTTGAGCTCTCTACTTTCGATTTTTCCTTATGAAGGTATCGGTGCACTCTCCCAATAAGGAAGTGAATGTAAGTGGTGGATCATATTCAATGTCAATAAGAGATTACCATATCGTTTAGTATGTCAATTTGTTGCCAATCAATGATAAAATAGGTAGTATTGCTCGTATGATAAATTTCTATTTGATATTTCTAGCGTTCCGAAAAGGGAAGTGTCTAATTTGTTGAAGTTCCATCAACGTGTACAGGAGAATTGAAGTCATTCAAACACCTCTCTCTCTCTCTCTCTCTCTCTCTCTCTCTCTCATCTTAGTTTATTGATAGATTCTTTTCTCAACTTTACTTTATATGAACTCCGTACGACGTTTACCCTTCCATATATAGAAGAGCCATTTACTACCGAACAACAGTAATCTCCTTAATCTTATTCCCCCCCATCTTCAATAATTTCGTAATCCATCCACAGAGATTAAGCCCTTCAATCTCCTTCGTCGCATCCTCCCATGGAAGCACCGCATGCTAAAGATCCACCATGTCCGTCGGAGTCCTCCACTGCTGTGCCGGCGCCCGAGCCTCCCCCATGCCCACACACTCCCCTCCAAAACTCCAAAGAAAACAAGCAAGAACTCATCTATGTCGAAGAAGAGGAGGAGGAGGAGGAAGAGAGGACAAATCAAGATCGAGGTCAATTATCAACTAAACCTACAAGGCCACTAGACCTAAACCTTTCAAGCGGCGACTCCGACCGCTGGTTCTGCCCGGAACCGAACCTCATCCACTTCTTGGATATGGGCCGGCCTGAGACATCACCGGAGGAACCTGCTGAAGCTCCTTCCGAAGCGGAGCCTAAGGTCTTCTCGTGCAACTACTGCCAGAGAAAGTTCTACAGCTCACAAGCACTAGGAGGACACCAAAACGCGCACAAGAGAGAGCGGACTCTCGCGAAAAGAGGGCAAAGGCTAGGTGCGACGGGTTTACATGTCCTGGGAAACCCTTTTTACATGGACCAGCACCATCACCGCCACCATTACTCGAGCATGTCTTCTCTTCCTCTTCACGGTGGCGACGCCTATAGCAACCGATCTCTTGGAATTCAGGCACATTCCATGATCCACAAGGCTTCTCATGCACCTTCCTTCAGTGCCAGTCCTATTGGGAATGGTGTGTATGGCCACCAAGTTTGGACTAGACCTCCAGTATTGGGTCAACAGCCAGCAGTGGGAAGGTTGCTGCCCATGGACAGTAGTCATCACCATCATCAAGCAAATGCAACAGTAGGATCATCATCTTATTCTTCTTCAAGAGCTAGCGTCGGTAGATTCGATAATATCACCCTTCGATAGGTATTTTGGGGAACGAAATGGGTAGCAGCAGCTGCTGGGGGACGATTACTGGTGCCCCGTTGAAAGCTAATCAGGAGGAGCTGCAGAAGCTTGACTTATCACTCAAGCTCTGGAATTAGATATCATTTCTAGCATCATGTTTTTTGGAATTCTCTCTTGTAGAAATTTTTCTTCCTTTTATCTTTTCGCTTTCTGGGGAAATTTAGCTTATATATTCTCCTCGTGAGATTTATGTATATCTCTAAGGATAGGAGACTTTTGAGGCATTAATGTCTTTCCAAACCTAATTGGAGAGTATCTGACCATGTTGGATTTGAAGGTTGCATTTGTAAAACAGGAGATTTCAGAATGAGTTGAAGATCGTTCTGATGAAAGCTAGCTAGCTGCAAACTTTGTTGCTTCTTGCTAGCAATTACTAAAGACTTTCCTGGCTTCTGATTAAGAGTGACCAGGAAGAAAGTCTATTCTTCAACCAACGCGGTTCTTTGTACATCGTTCTCAAGTGTTGTGGTGACATCGACCTGTTATTGACAATCGGCGTCGGCTTTCAGAAAATTTCTAGCATGGATCAGACTAATTCCCCTTATATTCATCTGAACCGTCAAATTGGACCGGTCACCAGCTAACTTCGATGAGAGCGTCCGCGGTTTCCGTTGGTGCAAACCAGCAAAGAGGTTTTGCATCTAATGCATACAATGACATCTCAATGTTTGACTCATGCTGAGAAGGTGAGTTTTCACTTTCTAGTCCATGTAGGAATGATCTTTCACGAGCCCGCCATGCGCTACTAGGATGGCCTAACCACTGTCTTTCCAAAGGTGAAGTACCACCTAGGTTGTGGTCTCCACACCCCGCCAGTTCGTGGTTTTAACGGCGCAGTCGTCGTGCCTCACTGAGATGTGCCGGTGAAGGGGACAATTAGAAAGAGGCCTCTTGTTTAGTCTCCGGATTAGGTTTAACCTATGGTTTCACGTGGATCACATAGATTTGACAATCGTTGTCATTGATAGATAGTTCAGGTTCACCCCCACATCAATTAGACCTGAGCTGACGACTGCCGACAGTCCTACAATCTCCAACCTTTTCCAGCATCGTGCGTGCTACACAAAAAAGAAGGAAAGAAGAAATCCGAGAATGATGTTTTAAGTGGGGAAGGATTGAAAAGGGGCTTTCATCTGAGAAACCGATAATATATATATTTTGTTGAATTTGCACATTTTTTCTGATCAAATTCTTGAACTTTCAATTTGTTATTCTCATGTAGATCTGAGGACTTCCTAAGCAACTTTTCAAATGAGTTTTTGTGTGGAATAGGACACTTGATGTGTTGTTAAAAAGCTATCGTTATCGAGTCATGTTGATTAGATTCCACGAATAGAGAGTTTCGGCTCCACCTCGCCCGATGAGTTGTTCCGAAAGCAAGTGAAATGATACGAGAAATCGTTCCGCATCGTCGCATCGGACTATGCCAAATACGCATCAACATTCACGAACGAGATCCCAAAATCATTCCCTTGCATAGGGTCGAATAATTTGCGTAGGAGTTGGGAGTCCGAGCGATGAAATTAATACCAATTTGCGACCTACGTTCGCGTGTCATATCCTGCATATACCACGCATGAGCAGAATCGACCACACCCATCGATTTCTCTCCAAATCTTAGCCATGACCCACCATATCTTACCACCAAATGAAACCATATGATCACCTGGGATCAGAAGAAGTTACCGGAAAAGGTCTATTCATTCTGAGATCAGCTTCAACAGAAACTGACTGTGCAGTTCAATGATTGACAATAAAATAGGAAAGAAAAACAACCCAACTGTCCAATCTTCACAGGATGAACAGAGGGGTTACCGACTTGGCATCGCAAGTTATCATCAGAATAAACAAAGTTCGATAATCTCGAAAAAGATCGAGCTTCAAAGAGAAGCGATCAGTGCTTTCTCCTCGACTGCACTTTAGGATCGCGACCCCCTCTGTCATCTTAACCTATTTAGGCTTTGTCTTCTTGCAACAATGCGTGTGATGCATCGTTTTCGCCCAGTGATCACTGAATCTAGGAAAGATATGGTTTTAATTTTAATCTAATGTGATGGTCAGTCCACATTGCATCACATTTTGCATATTGTATTGGAGAAATTGTATTTTAAGAGCGAGGCTGAGTCATTCTCCAATTGGGTCCCCACTAAAGTAGGTCTTGCGTCCGCACCCAATGAGGAAGTCCAGTTCTCGCTCTTTCGTCGTCTGTTGACGACTTCTACACATGCCTAATTCTGAATAATCTAGCCAAGCAAAGTCGATGGACGGTTGATGGGAACTTGCCCCATTGAAGAACACAAAGTAAGCAGATCGTATTCTATCCAAAGTAAAGATGGAAAGTTGTAAAAAAGGAAGATCTTCAAATAGCATAACAGGAAAATGGTCCTGACTAGTGATTCTACCATGTAGGAACAGTCCATTTCGAAACTGTGTCCATTCTTTACACTCAGACCAGAGAAACATATCAGTTACTCAGCTCAAGTGTCATTTACTTCAGTCAAACTCGTCTTTTGCGTTTTTGCCGAATACCATGTAGTTATGCTACGAAATTACAAGTCAAGTAGTGGACTCATGGAATTAGATGAGTCTCCATTCCATCACAAGAGAGTTCACCATGTTGTGTATATGAAATACTAAACACAACCACACCAAGAACATGACAAGACATATCCCTGTAAAAAACAGAGAACATTACAATAACTAGCCAAGGCAGAGCATTTCTTCGACTAACCATGCCTGCAGTCTGAAAGATGACACGAAGACCATGAATCATGTCTTCACGAGTTCAACCCCCAGATACCTTCACTCGTCTCTAACACGATTCCCAGAGGTACAATAGGAATGATGAGGATTTCCACGTGACAGCAGAAGCTATCCCCATAGTGGCGACTCAACATTAATACCACTTCGCCATATGGTCTTGAGGTTGAGATTGTCATCTGATGCCAATAGAGAATGTAAACATTAGAGCCTCAGACAACATTATATCAAGTTCCTTACAACTCGTGAAAGGAAAAAAATACTGTACAGCAAACGAAAGACAGGAATGTCATTCTCCATCTCCATCTCAGCATCAAATTATAACTCAGCTTTGAAACCATCAAATGAGATTAATACATCTTATGCAAGACAGATATTAAAGTAGGTAGATCCATTGTCAGAGATGGCTGTCACAATTAACGGGACTGTCAACCATTCTATTTTTTATATTTTCTATTTATCAATATTGTTCCCCAAGGATGGCCAAACTGTGTAATCCTCCAATTATAGCAACCATCCACGAAAATTACTGACCCCACCAGGGGGCTCGAAGAAGCACCTATCCATCCCATGCCAGATAAAATACTTTCATGGGTAGAACATTTTGATAAATCGCTTCAAATGAAGACATAAGAAACCCGTAATTCTGAGCTGAAGTCAAAACCAAACCAAACAAGAACCAAAAACTTGAACATGATATTGAAATTGACTTCATCAGTCTGGCTTGAATTTCTTCCAAATAAATAAGTACAGTTTACATGAAAATCTCCTAAAAAGTGTGTAATCATTTGCATCTTGTGCATATCTATGCACAATTTCAGAGAAGCATATACAACTATCATGCAGGAAACACATTTTAGACTACTCCTAAACAAGCACATATGAGCACATGGATGCACAGAGTGCCAGATGACGGTATAAATATAAAACGAATACATCTAAAAAAGCTCTAAGAATGTCATCCAACATGACACTTTAAGAAAGCACCATAAGTCAAAACCAGTATAGAGCTTTTTCATGCTAACCATAAAGACTCCAGTTTCTAAGACATATGCATGCACTCATCCACCATTTCCAAATGTGCATGGTCCATAATGCTTGGCATGCACAGCATGGACTCTGCACATACCCGAATGGCCAAGAAGAAAATTGAGAATACCATTAAAAAAAGGAAATTATTACATTTATTGATTAACGTGAAAACAAGCAAGAAGTTGGCTATGAATTTATTGATGTCATCTGAGCTACCGCTCTCTAAACTTAATCAAATGTATGTAATTTACACTGCTGGAACAAGGATCAAATTTCTAGCAAACCAGATTTAATGCTCTATTAAACCAACTCCATGCCGCTCACTGCAGTTGTTGGAAGGTAGCTCTTAGATTGGTATCCATATCAAAACCATACAGCACCCTTGGAAAACTTGAAGATGGGGCACAATGGTCGAGCAGCTCCACTCCATTTAATTAATCAACAATGTCAAAATTACAACCATATGATGATGCACCTATATAGGTAAGAATCAGGGCATTATTCAGATCTTAGTAGGCATGTTACCAGCTTACCTCGAAGAGAAGAGATGCAGGCTGAGGCTATCCTTAGTGGCTCGCTTCTTATTGACAAACATACTCTTTTACTTTTGAAGCAATGTCTTCACATTTTCCAACCACCTAAGATGCTCCACCCGTTCTTTGTTCCTCATGTATTCATGCAAGAAAGTAGACATCTCGTTGTTTACTCCCCTTGTCTCCAAGAACTCCTGAAAAGTATTTCGTATCTTTGCTTTCAACTTCCTGTATGCAAAATGAATCCCAGAGGATGCAATCGGTGATGCTGATCTCCTTCAAGAAATATCACAGCTATATTTGCAAGGTGGAAAGTAATGAACAAAGAACAGCACTCTGGAACTAGGAATGAAGTGCATAGTAGAAGATGCTTATAAAGTGAAAAGATCTTGCCTAATAAAGAGTAAATTATCTGTATCAGTAAATTTCACTTCATCCGAAGTTTGGTACCATAACATACCTAGAATCAGGTCCCATGTAAGGCCACGAATGCATCTTCTCCTGCATTTCCTTTCTAAATAGGTAGACATTCCGAATCTCCAAAGAGTCTGGCCATGCTGAGCATAGAAACTCCAGCATTTCACAACCATTTCCTTTAGATACATCAACCAGTAAACTTATATGCAGACGCATATCTTGCTGAGAGTTGTCTTCACCTGGTTTTTGAACAAGTACAGCTGCATCAAATGAGGTTGCTTCAATTTTAATATCTTCTCCATCGCCAAAATTCCTTCTCAGTGTGACCCACCGTTGACCCGGTTGATCTTGAATAGTATAGTAATTGAACTTTGTAGGAGGCTACAAAATTCACCAGAGAATAGAAACAGTAGAAGTTACAACATAAGTAGTGATTCTTTGGAATATCATGGCGAGACAATATCAGAGTATATCCTACGTCCTTGTTTAGCACCACTAGAATACCGGAAGTTACTATCTGCCACTACCTTATAAACGAAGTAATTCGAATATTGCTGCTAGAGATTACCTTGTTCCCCCAATGACAAAAGTCATGGCAAGACAACATGTTGTTTGATCTTTATAGTCACTACGTTGAGATAAACCTCTAAGAAAACTTGATCAGTCCAATCCATTTCTATCTGTTAATGGTATATCTCGCTTTCCCGAGAGCTAGTAGTTTTTCCAGAATAACTTAATTCACTTTCGACGCTCTAAACAAAATATCATGCGCATCACCTTGACTGGCATAAGCATTTCCACTGGACATGGACAAAGTTCAAGCGAGGAAAGAATCAGACATATACACCAGCATCCTCTTAGTTAAGACGGTAACTGTATTAGTATGCATTAAGAATTCCAACTTCATAATAATATTTGGAATTTCAGCTGCCACAACACTGCCAATTGCCAAGATAACTTTGCAAGAAGAACAAATCCCCGCCTCCCTCGAACAGACTAAACGAGTTAATTCCACTGACTCGTGCACTCATTACAACTCAATTCACTCAAGAGAAAAAATGTCCTTTTCCCCCTTTTCCATTCATTCGTGCAGGACACAAACAGAAACCCAGGTATACGAAAAGGAAAGAACACAGCCCAGTTCACCTCAAGGACGGGGTACTCCGACTCCAGCTCAATCCGGCTGTCGAGGATTCTGAGAATGTGAGCATCGAACGGCGATTTGACGTCGTCCTCCGGAGAGTATCGTCTTCCTTGAGATAGAAGCGCGAAGACTGCGTTTCGCGACGGAAATGGAGGCCGCTGTTGGCAGCGAAAGCTTGGGAGGGTTTCGGTGGGGAGTGATCTCTGAACCGAACGCGCAAGGCGCGAGCAAGAAGCGGCCATTTTTCACTGGAGACACTTGGGTTGACACTTGACACTGCTCCCCCGTCGCGACGAAAGAGACGACCGCTGATTATCCGCGGTGGGAGGATGAAGAGCTGGGCCGGCCGACCCGGCCCGATACATGCTGGATCGGCCCATGGAAGTTTTATGGGCGGGGTCAAAAGGCCCAAGGTTTTTCTTTTCCACTAATTGAGTGAGGGAGATTTACATACATAACGAAACAGATTGAGATAGAGCACAAGGAAGTGGGCAAACAATACAGCCACAGATGATGAGTTAAGGCCATGCAAAGAGCCCATTTTGGAAGCTTGTGGCCCAATTGGGTGAGCATTTTCAATGTCTTTTGGACCTCCGAAAGCCCTTGTTGAGGATCTTCAAAATCCTCCCAAACACATCCACAGAGTTCATAGGTAAATCAAAGGGGTTGTAGATTTTTTTTGGTCTGTCATATCTCTAACTCCCTTCTCTCCGTCTCTCTATAGAGCGCGGGAGTCGAATCCTGAACTTACGATACTAGCGTCCCCAAGGGGGTGTCGGTTTTCCTTGCTCGAAGTTTGTGTTTAACTTACTATACTTGCGTATTCTCTTAAGATCACTTCAGCAGACGGACTTACATGACGGTGAATTTTCCAGTCGTATGCGAGATAAGGGAAACTCTTACGCTATAATGAAAATCAAAGCGAGAAAAAGGAGGAAGAGGAGTTGGCACTAAGTAATAAGCCAATGCCCCTGATTTCGCACCTATTCATTCGACAAATTACAGCAATTTCTCCCCGGCAGAAGTAGCCAGATGGAATGGGGTCATGGATCGATACTTCAGACTCATATTTTGATGGGCTAGGTGAGATACGAGTCGTCTGAGATTTAATTAGCTAAGCCCACCTTGCTCTCATACTCTCTCATAGACACTTTCCACTTAGAACGGCCACGTGGCAAATGGCAATGGTCGAGTTAATTGCATAACCATTAATACCATTTTTTAATCTTTTGAATTTCGGCCATTTTTCTCCATAGAAAAGGGAAATAAAACATAAAGGAGCAAAGGGGAGACCCGAGTCATGTACCGGTCGGATTATATATGAATCATTAGCATCGTGAATCAACATGGATTAAATGAGTTAATTTTGATTGGACTTTTGGACTCATTAGACCGAGCCATACCCACCCATTTGACATCTCAAATGGCTAGTGATATAGGAACGAAAACATAAAGAACAACCTTCTTCTCTTAATCCGACGATAAACACATCATATCTCCATCTTCGACCGGGTTTCCAAGTCCTATCGAGTTGAAAATGACAGTTGGTATCGAACACAGAGCTTCGAAATCCTAACTTTGGATTTAGGACTCGTTCGAGATAGATGCGGGTGGTACCGGGTTTGATCCCACGGCCCGTCCTACCGTCTCCTGCCTTCCGTCGAAGAAGGGAGCAGCCTTCTTATGCCTCGCCCGTTGCGGCGGCGAGAACGTACCGATATAGTATCTTTGACTGTCGCAGGATGAGATGCCCTCATACCCGTTTCATACTTTTCTACTCAAGCGAAGTTCTTTTCTTTCTCGACGGCTCCCGCGCGTCTTAATTCGAATGAATCGCTGGCCACTTTGTCAAGCACACTTAACAAGGAATCGAACCAATCTGTCGCACCTTCAACTTCAATAGGTTCTTGACGTTTTAGACTAGATTTCACCAAAACGGCCCTGGTCTGGTCTGTCGTGGTGGGAATGAGTTTGAAAACAACTGATCTTGGAATCAAAACCAAGCAATGAACAAGTGAACAGCATTGGATTCAGCTTCGAATCAAGGAGGCAGAGCAGATCACAAAGCAAGCAAGCAGCAGCAGGAGAAATGGCCTTCTTACAAAGAATTTCTCAAGCAATCACCACCTGATTACAGCAGTCTCTCCCCAATTTTCCACATGAAAAAACAAGGAACACCAAAAGAAATTGATGTTGATCTGATAGCTAACTGCAACTGGGTGGTAACCAATACAATGTACACTGTCTTTCTTCCTACTAAAAAGCTAGAAATCAAGGGTATTATGTCCAAGAAAATGAATTTGAGTCAGCAGAGAGATTTCTGATCTTCCAACATTACCATGGACGCAGAAAACATTAGATTGGATCCTATCATCCCTTCACTTCTTCCAAGCATAGACCATCAGCGAGAACCCCGCCGTATTCCCCATCTCGTTCTCCTCCGCCGTCGCCCAGTCCATCACCGGATTGCTCCCGCCCGACAAGGCTGACCACGATGAGGCCGACAACGACGTTGCCGATGATGAGTAACTCCTCCCGGCACCTCGTGACATGCTCTTCCTCATCTTCTGGTGCTCCTGCCCGCTCATCCCGAAGCTCCACGACCGCTGCTTCGGCCCCAAAAGGCCGTCCCTGTTTCGCGCGCTCTCTCCTGTGCGCTCCTCCTCCACGTCCTCCTCGAGGCCGAGCTTGTCGAATCGGAACATGAACACGGCGTGCCCTTCGCGAAAACCCTCGAACAACCAGCAGTACACGTCCCACGAGACCTGAATCGGGACGCCGTCTACCTCGACCCTCTCGCACCCTCTGAATTTCCACTTCAAGCGCTTCACCTGCAACACCCTCTTGCCATCGACCTCGAAGCACAGCCTCGCGTCGTCGTTTGTGGTGCAATCGATCGAGATCTCTCTGTCCTTCCCGCCGAATCTCGCGGCCGTCGCGAAAGCCCTGTGGCCGATCACGTGGTCTCGCCGCAGAACCAGCGCCTGGGCTACCCGCACTGGGCCTCCGGGCCTTCGTCCTCGCGTGCGCTTCCTTCGCGCGGTCGCCCACGAGGAGGACCGCCTCGCCGTCCACCACACGGACACGTAGTACCCGGAGACCGGGTGGGGTCCGGAACCAAACTTGGCCCTCGAGAGGTCCCAGAACACCCGGGCTCTGCCGAAATTTTTGGACCCGCGCTTGTTCCAGAAGGCGAAGGGCTTGATGTGGAGGTTGAAAGAGAGGGCCAAGGACGACGGCGTTCGGGATGACAGAGACTGAGACAGGGGGGCGGCGTTGGAGTTAGAGTTGGGGGTGTTAGTCGGAGAAGGAGGATGGAGAGGCGTGCGGGTCGGAGAGGCGGAGCTGGAGGGTCGGCCGAGCCGGTCCAGGGACCAGGTTGAGGGAGAAGAGGCCGAGGGGAGTGTGGTAGAGGCTGGTGGTCAGGTTGGATTTTCCGGCCGCCGCGCATCGTGGTGTCGTCTGGTGTGGTGGTCGGGCGGAGGCATGCGGGGATCGAGGGGAGGGATCAGGCGGACATCGGGGGGGTGCGGGGCGGTGGCGGTCGGGCAACGTGGGGTCGCTGTCGTTAGGTTTTGGGCAGAAGACTTTTCCTCTTTGGGACAGAATTTTGTGGGTCAAATTGAAAAGGAAGGAAAGTACTTGGTAAATAATTCGGTGCGGGGGATGGGGAAAAATAGGAATTGAGACTTTGACATTTCAAAGTAGCCGACTTTGGGAGACGAATGCCATTTGTGTTTTTTTAGTTAGTGGGTTGTTTTTAACCGGTCAAAGCCCATGATTAACATTCCTTAATTGAGTTTAATTAAGCTGGAGTTGCATCATCCAAGTTTGATAGCTAACTGAGGCGGGTTTGGAACGATGAGATAGGATAAGATCGAAACGGACCGAGGATGGAGTCGAACGGGAAGATAATTTAATCTGACATAAAGATTATTCCAATCAATTTTAAATTTATATGATGGTCAATAATTCAGTTTTAAAATCTATCCAACTAAATCTTTTCGTGAAATTTCAATATAGTTCTTACGATCACAATTGTTCCCAAGTTTTTTGACGTGGTCATCCAAGAGCCGTCCGCGTCAGCGTGCCATGTAGGACTAACAAAGATGACTTTTTGCGATGGCAATTGGCCGTAGGCCTATCTCAAAACTTTGGCAAAATTTTAGGTCAATATTGATCAAATTAAAAAAATTGAGGGTTAATTTTTTTTTAATCGTACAATAGGCTTAGCACTCATCATGTATTTATCCCAAATTTAACTACTATTTCAATTCTTATATCCAATTGTATCTCTAAAACGTGCTTATTTGACATGACGGTGTCCGTGGTGGAATCTCAAGCTCGAAATAGAAAGAAAGATGGTGTCAAGTCATATTAAATTTTTAAAAAATAGATGGGTGCAATCTCTAATTTATTCCTTTTACAAAGAAAAGTAGACCCCCCGATTATCTCCACACAATCGAATAAAAATTAATCCCAGTGCCGATCTCGAATTGAATGGTCGAAACATGAACTTGGAAATTTTTCGGGACTTTGTGACTTAATCCAATAGTACTCGATGAGGTTTAATGAAGTGCGGTGAGGCTTTGAGCTCGATCCGACTGGACTCATTCGAAATATGTAACTGATCATCCAACTTCTTTTGAATCTGTAGTGGATCATCTAATCTCTCTTGGATTTGCACCGAAATATCCAATCTAGCTTGAATTTCATTTGCATTGTCGTTAATTTGCGTTCGGTTCATTTAATACGCTCAACTCTGCAATTTGATGCACATGTCCAAAATTTGATTTGACATCGGCATCAAGTGCACATGATGATACGTGGCATGGGAAAGTTACCCAATTAGTCATAAACATAATTGTACCGTCGTCAATTAGGCCCTAAACTTTTCCATTTGGCAAGAAGGACAACCGAAGCTAGCGTCAAAACATAACAATCCTAAAAGGGCTGGGGGCTTAGAAAGCTAATTAGGAGGAAGATGTCCTGGTCTATGGGCCATCACGCCCACAGACCGCACAATAATTTGCTTCTTGTGGAGAATGGATTACTTTCACTCTTTTTAGTTGGGCCAAGAGGCCCCGACACCCTTCAATAAGATTTTCGAAGGGCTAAGGGCAAGGGGCTTCACTTGTTAAGAGCTCTACTAGTGATGAGATATCACAATGGAGTTCAATTGGTTACTCCAGTCATTTTGATGATTTTTAATATATTTCTTTTGATTGATTTTCGATGGAAATCGATGACGATCGGTCTCGTCATTGCCGATTATCTAACATGACATGGTTAGCGATCTGACGTGAATGCAATGAGGTCGTTTTTTTTTTCCTTTCTAATTTTGTTTATTTCCTTCTATTAAACATTGGAGACTCCCACATTTTTTTTTGGCTGCCAGGATGATGACATGGACCAAAGTATAGGAAAGTTCTAATAAAAAAAGGAATTTGACCAAAAAAATTAAATAAAAATAAAAAAGAAAGGAAAAAAGACGAAGATCAAAACACATATGCTGTGTTTGGCCATCCGAATTTCTATTAAGTACATGACTGGATATGATAGAATAAAAAAACTCAAGGATTTTGTCACATCCTACCATCATTTGGTGAACTGCGGATTTTGGAAAGTCGAAAAATAAGTAGATGTCAAGGCCCAATGGTTGAAGAACGACTCATTTTCTGTCTGCGGTCGCTATGTGAATAGGTTGCATTGTGCTTTGAGGCTGGGGTTGTTCACAATCTCGCCGTACGCGCCCCGCACGCAATGTGAACTGGTAACGTACCTCCTACTTTCTGTCAACTGTGACGGATGGCTGGCATGATGCCCTCAATTTTCCCCAAGCTAAGTAAGGAATGTTCCGTAGTTTGGTGACAATCGAAACCCACTTATGAGCACCAACCAGGAGGAGGTTGGCGAAGCAATCAAGAAGAATTGATGATGATTGAAGAGGATACCAAAGAAAAAGAGAAGAAAAAAAATAAAAAATGACGAGGCGTCTTTCTTAGATCGTCGATGGTGCCACATTTAGGACATCGAAGAGGAGCTACACTAAAATTTCATCAAAAAGGTTTAAGAAAAATAAATCGATCAAATTAAAATAAAAATAAAAAACTGAATTGAATGTAATAAATTGGGTTATAACATATTGAAAAATCTTACCGATGGACATGTTGAGTGGTATTGAATTTTTGGCTTTCCTAATGCTCTTCCTCGAGGCGTTTCACTTTTCTAAATGTGTTAATCGTGAATCTCGTCTCACGAAATTTACTGAGCACATTCTATTAGCTCTTTTCCCCAAAGTTGACCCCTGAACGTTCAAAATTCACTAGCAAATCCATGAGATTGATTCTTGTGTAATGCACCCGTTGTTTTGACAGATAAAACCCCTTTGTTTCCGATTACAAAAGGCATATTCTTTGTCTTTTTTTTTTCGTTTGGCAGTTTGAAATGTCCTTAGCGTAAAATGAGGTTTGCGAGCCATTTATATAGTCAACACCATTTTTTTTAATTAATCAATGGAAAAGCTTCTTTCTAGTGAAGGTAAAATTCAGCGGAAAATGATTTCTGTTCTAATTAGATTTAGAAGTCATTTTCGAAAATATAGATAGGTATCTGAGGGCACATTCTGGTGTAACAGAAAACTTCCGATAGAACCAGGGAACATTGACTTGTTTTGATGCAGACACTCTAATGATGGGGTCCAAACCCTTAACAGTTAGCGGGGTAATATCCCATCGAAGATTAGGCTACTCAAGCATCCAAATACCCTAGTTCGGGTCCATCAAGGACCTTGGATATCGTTGCCTAAGTCTATTAGGCTAGCTGAGACACCGCGTGACCATGCCGTGACGAGGCTCCGAATAACTATTGAGGTTATGCCCGTGCTTGGGTCTCTATTGAGGCTTGGCCTTGGACCTCGGCTTGATTGCCCATGCTCGATTCCTTCGCACTTTCTTTCAAAGCTCGTCAAGATGATTCACTTGTTGTCTGTGCCCGCAGACAATTTGTACTGTTGTTGGGGCCCAAGACCACATTCGCTTAGTTTGGGGTGCATCAGGCGAGGCCCTCTAACCCTCTAAAGCGTGCTCGAGCATCAAGGAGCAGTTCATTGAGATGTGCACAGTGGGATCTGTGGCACCACGCTGTAAAGTCCAAGGAATTGTAGGGCCCATGTCGCATTGTGGTTGGTCCTTGTGTAGGGGTTGATCATGGCTTGGGAACCGCGGTTCTAGTTCCAAAATTTGAGAGGGAACCCGAAAGCATAATCGCCATTTACGGGTCTCGGGATTCCAGTTCGGAAGACGCCAACCATTGGTTTCGAATGGGTTTGAAAAATTTTTTTTTTTAAAAAGGTTTTTGATGTTTAAAAAATTAATTTATGATGAATTTGTGAAATTAAAAAATTGTAATTACATTGATCAGAAATAATGAATTATGGAATATGTAAATAAAATGTAATTATCAAATAAAATATAGGAGGAAGAAAAAAAAAGGAAGGGGTAGGGGCTTGA
>JAGVVM010006449.1:0-16815 GCA_019149425.1 Psidium friedrichsthalianum
TTGGATAACTTCAATAGCTTTCAAACCCAAATGCAGGTGAAGTGTTTTTTTTAAAGCTCATTCATTTTTCTAGACAGACCATTATTGAGTTTTTCTTAAATCTTTGAGTCCTAAAAGTTTTGAGGGGAAAGGATACTTGCCTTTTCTACACCGCGCCCCCTGTAGATCATACATGGGGTGTCCGTAATTTGATAAATTCCAAGATACTTGGAACGATACCTCCTTTGCTCTTGATTTGTGCATTCCATCCTAAACCAAGTATAGATTGTAGAAACCTGTCATCTACTCAGAGACGTGGAATTGTTAGATGTTTTAGATTTTTGGACTTCATTTGATTGTTCAAGAAGAATGGGTACTTACTTGTTTGCCATAGTGATAATTCCCATAAAGATTAAAGGGAACATGTCGTAAATGTTCTCAAATTCAAGGCAGATTGGAACGATACGTCCTTACCCTGATTGCGTCTTTGGGAGTCTTTTGATTCTTTTTACCTTCATAGGTGTTGCATTGAAAATGATCCCTACATTAGGTGGTGCTAGGCATTGTCTGTTTACTCTTCATCCAAAAATTTCCCATTGCCATGAAGTACATTTGCTTGATACTGCGAATCTTTTTGGATATGTTCCTTGAAGTTCTTTACATTTCCTATTCAAGAAATGCATAAACTTGTGTAGAATCTACTAGAGCATGTGCTATGAAGAGACACCTTTTACTCTCCACTTGATCAAAGTTCTTTTCTTTCATTTTTGATTCCCAACATTGGTATTTCTTTTAATCCATGTGGGCGAACTCTTTCTTCAGTTCCTTGGTCATTGATGATTTTCTCTGCTGAAAAGAGGATAACTTATAGTACGAATGAGGTCAAATTGGAGTGGATATGAAGTTTAGCCTTCACTTGAGTTCATCTTGACAACTTCGAGATTTCATTCTAACTAGACGACCTCTAGTGGACCTCTTTCAATTTGAGATGGGAGGTGGATCCACAAAAAAAGCTTATACACATTCGCTTGATGGGTACACATTTCTCCATTTGCTTGATGCGTATGTATTTCTTTTTGCATCCATCAACTTGTTGAAAAGGGAGGATCTTGTTTTTGTGTCCAGGCGCACCACAATCCACTTGCTCGTTATGAGACACTGCTTGCATTTCGGAAGTACTGTATTCTTGAATGTTTGAGGTGAATGTCCTCTCCAAGTGTTTTCTTACTTGTTATCTCCCTCATGATATCCTCCCCATCCTCAATCTCATGATGATGTCTTGTCGACACATTCTGTCAAAACACAAAGTGAATTTGTATTACAAATGGAAGAAAAGAGGTAAATTGACCCACGATACTCAACAACTTCTTTTTATCAAGTGTCGATGTTTCCCTTTAATTGGAGTTCATTTCAATATTTCATATTTTATGGACAATGCTCTTCGAATCATTTCATCCATGCTTGAAGTTGTTGTCCACGAGAGGTGCTTGATCACGTCCAATGATTCATTTGCCCCAGCCAAGTGGCATTTGCCCTAGTTTAGGTTTCTCAATATCCAATATGAGGATGTCTTTTGTTTGAGATTTTCATTTGCACTTTTCACGTTCAAAGTGTTGTCTTTTTCAACACTTAAGAATATTGTCTTCCTCAGATCTCTTGCTCTAGTAGGATATAACTTGCTAGTCGCAATGATGGCTTGGTGGCTTTGCCACATATTAATTTGGTGAGGAAGAAATGATTTTGCTCCCCCCCTTCTCAGATTAATTTTTTGTGGAAAGAGAATGATTTGCCCAGTTGGATTCTCCTTGTTGACTCCACTCATCTACCTTAGCTACTTGAGTCATTGACTACCCCTATGATAGCTTGCAACTGCTTATGCAATCATTTAGAGATTTTTCCTTTTGAGAATTACTTGAAAGTCATCATATGATGTTTAGTAATTCTGTTAATCGCATTCAATTTTGAAGTGTTTGAGTTTTCCTAGCAAAGAAGAAAATCACATCAAAATGGCATTGAAAGTGGACAATTGGAAGCGATACAATTTACCTTTCCTTCACATTTTTCCTTTAAGTTTGATATTTCCTATTGAAAATAATGACAAAACATGTCATAAGAGATTATGAAGGGTAAATTGAATTGATACGATATTACCCTCCGTTCACTTTTTTCTACCTTGACTTTTCGGCACCCTTAAAAGGGAGTTCAACACATAGAAGATATATGCATGGATATGCACGATGCCCATGATCTAAAGTGGTTCGTGTTTTCAATAAAAAATACTTTGTGACCCTCCCTCTATTCATGGAAATTATTTCCTTAATACATATGACAAACCATAAAATTCAAATATTTTCCTTCTCAAATGTTCTTTTGAAGAGAATTCTAAGCATAAAGAAAAGTTTAAAATGATTCAAATGTCAATTGAAGATACTTCTAAACTTTATCAAAGTTTTTTGTTCTGAAATGAGTAATCAGATACTCTTGATTCATCTAATCTAAGTGCATGTTTGAAATTGAGTGAGAGGGGTATTCCCTTTTTATCGTTGGCTAAAAGCATTGTTCCTCGTTTTTGAGAGTGACTTGCTCCATTTATCGCCTATGAGAAAACGAGATGGAATATATTTCCACACTTGACTGAAAAAATTAGGAAGATATATCCTTTTTCATGAGACAGAGTCTCTGTGTATGTTCCTTCTTAGTTAGAAGCGTTGGTGCTATGCCAAAAAGACTTATATTCAACGAGAAAGAATCCATTCTATTATGCTTTATGGTGACTCCAGCCAATTGGTGACTTGCCCCAGTTAACACTATAGAAAGGAAAAGAAACATGTTATTTTCATTCTCAATTGGACTTAGTTCAGGAACAATATACACCCTTTTTCAGCAAATGTGATATCTTGTCATGACCTGTTGATGAGAGGAGTTGCCCATTAATGCAATCTTTTTTGGTATATGTCACCAGAGCTTGTTGGTGGACCTACTCATGGGTCAAATGCACTTCACCTCTTGGTGGATAACTTTGCTTTATGCAGCCCCATCATATCACATTAGAGCATTTATACTTTGTTGAGTCAATTGCCTCTAGATTAGGGGATTTAGACATTTTGTGTCCTGCAGCATATTCTGGCATCTGTCTAATTTAAATGCTTCCTCCTTCATGATTATCTAAGGATTTTGGCATTTAATATTCCATGATATTTTCCACTACTTGATTTCCATTACTGCTTTTCTTGAGGCTAGGTGACCTTTTGCCACTTTTTCTCCATCGATGCATTTCAATATCTTCGTGGTCCTTTTGATTTGTCGTCCTTTCATGACAACTCTCAAGCATTTTTTACTTGAGAGATTTATTTTTGTCCATGTACATTTACACATTGAAGTGTTGCTTTGTGAACAATTATTCAATTTTCTTCATTCCTATATATAGAAAAGGAGAGTATCATTTCTATCTTGATGATGATACACCCTTTTATGGTTGAGTGATAATACATTTTATGGCAAGAATCATGAGTATTTGTACTCCTCAAGATGCGCTTCAATTGACACTTCCACCAGATTATATTATCCTCAAGTGTTAATGGTGTACACTTTTGTCCTCTTACAAGAGGTGGATACCAACCTCGAATAATCTTTTCATTTTACCTACATATCAAAAATAGATGAACAAATCAATTGTCGCATTCAGAGTTCTTATTGGAATGGCCACAGATTTATTATCTCAGAATGTATGTATTTTTCCAAGTTTCCATCATTTGGACATTAGGAATGAAGGAATGTTTCTTGGCAATCACATTTGACCTGCAAGTATAGACACCTATATGAGTCCATAAACAAACCAACTTAATTTGGAACGGGTACATTCTTTTCAATTAAGAGAGAGTTGCTCCAAATTGGATTGCTCCTTTTTGCATCATCCGTGTAGGGCTTACTCTAGTTGTCCTTGCAAATTTAGTGTAGCATTTGATGAGGATGAACTTCTTTCCATCTTATAAGGGGAACTTCACTCACTTGGCCTTTGGCCATTTTGACCTATTGACAAGAGAGATGGATGAACAAGTCAATGATAATATCCAATATCATGAATGGAACGATTATAGTTTTACCATCGTTCCCCATCTTTTCATTGCCATCATGCATGTGATCAAACATTAGGATTTTCAATATATGACCGTTGTGTACAACCTGTCAAAAGAAGACAAAGTTGATATTTCAATGAAAAAGAGATCTTTCAATGAGACCGCCTCTTAAATGAAAACGAGGCGACGATACATATCCCATAACCCCCTAATTACGGGTATTTGATATTCGCCAAGATTTCATATAAGAGGAGACGATATCAAAAGATCGACCCACGGTTATCAATCGAACGCCCATTCAATTCCAAAAAAAAATTCGTATATGAAATGAGGCTTTGATTTTCAAACATTGTCTTGTGGTCTTTTCTGACAAAAATGATATGATTTTTGTTCAAGAAATCAACACACGAAATGTGACTTGAATTTTATTGAAAATTTGATGTCAATTTTATGCCCCAAAATTACATCTTGAATTGGGAGAATTTATACACAGATTGTGATTTTAATCACATGATTGACAACTTGGATGAACCATCTACTCTATAGGGATGGATTAGAGGTGTTTGAAATTCATACTCAAGGTTCAATTTGAAAAATAATCGCTAGAGATTCTCAATTGCAAGCGTAAAAGCCTAGGGTGTTTGATTACAATGAAATTTCAATCGAAAGTGAACAAGTAGATGAAGAAATCATACTCACAGTGACTGGTGCGAGAGATTTTTTTTTGTTCTTTTTTTTTTATTGGTTTTAGGTATACCAACCGTCCATAGACACGCACATGAGACAAATGAGGATAATACTATAAATATCAAAATGGGGGTATGGAACCTATGGCCAAGGCTCTCACGATCCGTATATGACATATTCCCCCCAAGAGCACTTGCCCAAGAGGGTTAGAAATGCCAGTTTGGATAATGAGTGGGAATGAATACAAAAGTCTCAAGTGTAATCAATCACGAAATCCTTTCGTACCCTTTCCCTACCTCAGATAGACCTAAAGGTGATTGGAGTCGGGGTTTGACCGCCAGTGTGTGCGATGTGCTGTGATCATCACAATGCAATAACATGCACATTAATTTATATCAAACAATGCTTCGATATGTGCATAAATATAAACATACATCCCAAATTTCGACTTGCAAAAAATAAGGTTAGCATAGACTCCACCCCTTATTTCTCTATTTGCAAAAATATCTGACATAAAGGTTGGTGTACTTACGTTATCTTCAAGAACATATGCAGAAAACATGTCAAAAAAAAATCAATCAATCTTTTTAATCAGCCCAAGTCCACTAAAGGTTTAAAAAACTAAGTCCCTAGTGGAGTTGCCAGCTGTCGCAATCTGATCTTCGATCTAGCTAATGGCTTGCTAAGCCCTTTCAAAAAGGGCTTAGCTCGGGCCCTCCTAAGTCCATACCAAATCGCGGCTGGCTATCATATTTGACTTCGGTGTGGTCGGGTGACGTGTTCATATGTGTACATGCTTTTGGAGTCGCCATCAATCTTTGGAGAATGTAAATCGGGGACCTTATCGGATAGTGGGAGATGCCGTATGACTCTAACGGAACTAGAATTATGAGATCGGAGATTTAGTTACACCAATATTACAATTGATTCCTTTTGGTACCTAAGTTGAATGATTTTTCTAACTAAGATTTTCATGCAGATGAATCGGAATGAGAAAGTCCTAAAATCTAGGAGTTCATGCAAATGGAGAAATTTGGCCTATCACTCACAATCAACAAAGATAAAGCGCAATTAAGGATCGAAAACATGTGGATAAAACACATCAAATCAATACATGACATCCCTAGTAAAGCTCTAAAGACTTAGAGAAGGGGTATATTAAGATTTGGAAGGAGTTTAGGATGATTTGAAAGCGATTTGCCCACCAAAGGCAAAATCGTCATTTTGGGACACAATTTGTCCAAAGGGAAGAGTTTTCAATTTTGAAGAGATATGAAATTCAAATAATTGAAAATAGGGTTGGCCAGTTGAAAGTGACCGTTTCCCAATTTTCAAGATTTTCTGAAGTTTTTTGAATTTTGGAACAATTTGCTCTTTAATGGGCAAGATCATCATTTTAGAAAGAAATAGGAGCCAAAATCATAAAATATGGATTGCCAGTTAAGCTTGATCATTTCCCATTTTCTGTAATTCTTGAAAATTTTTCGAAATTTTCTAAGACGATTTATCCATAAGGGCTAAAATCATCATTAAAAAAAAAGAGATAAATCATCAAAAATATGATTGGTCAGTTAAAACAACTCGTTTCCTAATTTTTGAGAGTTTTTTTGAATTTTTTTTTGAAATTTTTAAAGATTTTTTTCATTTTTTTTATATAATTTTTAGGAATTTTTTAGGAATTTTCCTTTCTTTCAATTTTTAAAAGAATAAAAATTTCTAATTTTTTTTAAATATTTTCAATTTTTTTTAAAAGATAATATTTCGAACTGTGTCGAGTCGTCCTGGCCCACTCCTTGCGGGTGCTCAGCTTAGATCGAATGGGTCCCGAGTCGACCTAAAAACGACATCACTTTGGAATTTTTTTGAATTATTTGAATTTTTTGAATTTGATCTACGAACAACCAATCAAGGGGTTTTCTCGTGCTAAATTTTGACTCCTTAGGCAGACCCAGAGACAAATCCATACAGTGATGTGAACTACAACATGCGAAGAATAGTGGAAAATAAGAAAAATGATAAAATGTACATAGAAAAATGAAGAAAACCTTGCTCGAAGGTGTGAACCTGAGCAGCTTGGGGAATCTGGGCTTGAACCCAGGTGCATAAACAGGTTATGCATCTATTTTCAAGCTTGAAAATCTCCCATCTCATGCACTTTTTTTTGGAAAAATGTTCGGTGCTAGAAGAACTAGGTAACACGAGGTTTCCAAAATATCGAATGTCTCGGCAAAAGAGCAAATGCACGCAACACAAACATGCTGAGAAGAAACCTTCATGCACTATCCAAACACTTTGGAAAAAAATTACTAGGGATTGCCTCTAGCTTCTCAGCTCACTGAGGCATCTTTACAACCCCATATCTCGGTCCACAAATAAAATTAGGAGAAACCACTCATACCATGCGAAAGTGGGTTGGATGAGGCTTCAAGAAAACTTGACGGCTTGAAAAATGGTAGCATGACTGTTGCAACCTAAGAAATTTAAGTGAAATTCTAGGTTAACGGATTATCAAGTTAATCAAATTAACTAACCTAATTCAGACTCTCCCTTGCGCTACCGAATCGCAATTTTGGTTTAGTATTTAACATGCAAAGATTTTTAAATGGAGTTGCCACTAATTATTTTACAGTAGGCTGATTAGATACCTAAATAAAGTATCGGGAGAAATACTTTATTCCTACGAACCAGAGATCAAATTGAATGTGGTCTTTTGGTACCACATTTCATGATTATTTAGGGACTTGGTTACATTAATTTTTTCAATTAATGCCATTTTGGTACCAATTTCATGAAAAAAAACTTTTGGGGTGATTCAAAAAGGTTTAGATCAAATTGACCAGAAGGAAAAAATGGTCATTTTCAAAGCTCGGGAAGTGAAAATAGGTCAAACTAGTTGAATGTGGTCAGTTCTTATTTTCCCAATTTTTTGAGATTTTCCTAAAATTTTCTGATTTTTTTAAGAGACAGTTTGCCCATGAGGGGTAAAGTTATCATTTGAAAAGAAATGGGAACAAAAATCATGAACATAAGTTTGGCCAGTCAAGGTTGACCACTTCCCATTTTTGTGTTTTTTGTAGATTTTTTGAAATATTCTTGAGACGATTTGCCCATGAGGGGCAAAATCATCATTTTGAAAATTTTGGAAGGAAAAAATTGTCAGAAAAAGGATTCATCAACTAAAATGATCTATTTCCTGATTTTTGAGGCTTTTGAGAATTTTGAGAATTTTTCTGATATCTCTGGAATTTTTTAGAATTTTTTTTTATGATTTTTATGAATTTTTCATTTTTTGGATATTTTATCCGGACCTTGTGAGCAGACCCGGCCCGTGCCATAAGTGCCCAACTCAGGCCTTAAGGCCAGAGTTAGGCTAAGACCAAAAGACAAAATTGCTAGGCCCTATTTGTTTCTTTTTTACTGACTTTAAGAGAGGCCTAATTTTATTCTAAAACCCAATTTGACTTAAATTAGAGACACCATATGCATTCCAATGAGGAATGATCGCACCATAGGTAACACGTGATGCGTTCGTTTAAGAGGATCTAACAAATATAATGCAGCAGAAAATTAGAGAATTGAGTATCAAACTAAACCAATGACTTCTGGACCTATGAAGCTAGATTGAAATCCCGTGAGAAGCAGGATCGTGCTCCTCAATATTATTTGTAAAAACCCACTCCTTTCTTTCGCTTAAAATTTTTCTAAACAAAAAGAACCCGAGGGAAACATAAGGAGATTGGGAACCCGAGGGAATTGGAAGGAGATTAAGAACCATTACTCTCCAGAACAAAGTGTGAAAAGGAAGGAAATGGAAATCCTTCAGAGAGGTTTACCTAGAGAAGAAGTCTCTTTGTTTCTTCATAATCAGATCTCAAACAGTCCCCGAAGGATCAAAGATCTTCAAAGACAAGGAGCTTGTCATACAAGGCGGCTATTCTAGGATCTCCCTTGGCAAACACCATTTCAACCAAGTCAACAATGACTCTAAAGAAAGGCCACTCGTGGTACATCTCCTATAGCATATGCAAATTCCGAATCCTTCTCAATAACATGCTGGAACGTAGTCCCAAAACCAAGCCACACTGGAAGGTGAAACCTTGCTTGAGTCCATGCAAAAATCCAAGGGATTGCATGAAGTGACTCAATGCCTCCGCTGGGCTTTTACTTTGATGGACGGCTCCCAATGTTCATACGACCATATTCCATCTCTAGGGTGGCCTACGCGACTACGGTTCCAGGAGGTCATTCGGTCATCGTGATGCTCGGCTGGTCCGGTGAGACCGAGGAGGCCACTAATTGGCAAAGGGAGGCCCTCGCGGAGCTATCAACCAAGAACCTCCAAAATCACGCCATCTTCTCCGCCTCTCTTTTTTTTTAGCTACTGATCCCTCCTCTTGGCGGCTATCTTCCTCTGCCATTTCCCTTTCGTTTCCACATTCGAACCAGCATGCGAACATTCGATTGATGGACTCGTTTTACTGATGATGCGTAGGGGAACTCGATTGTGACCATTGCTGATGCAGAAGCTGCCTGGAACTTGTGCTTTTTTCGTAGTTAAAATTGTCATCGGTCATTGGAGTTGAGTCCACTTTCCTCCTTGATGGGCTTTGCTGAGAAAATGCAATCAAGCTTGGATAAGCCCAATGTGAGCTGCTATTTGTAAGCATTGTTCACTATGGCATCGATCATCCTACTGACATAGTTGATCTCTTCAAAGATGGGCAACATACATGCCCTTGCAGCGAGGAAACCATGGTAACCGGAGAGAGTCAACAAGACAAGTGACGACAATATCTCGCATCCACAGTTAGCCGCTCCTTTTCCTGATCCATTTCCATTCTCCTCGCAATCAGTAAGAAATGGAAACCCCTCCAACTTGCGTGACAAAGCATCATTAGTGCACCCACGGTCCACCTTCTCCAAGAGTCACCTCGGCTTTGACATGGAAGGAGGAGTATCCGTAGAGAAGAAAGAGAGCATGCCCATCGGATATCTTCGCTCCAGTACTTGGAGCAAGGCGTTCTACGGCAGAACTCGGATGTGCGGGATACTCCAAGAATTGGAGCATACAACAGAAAATTGTCTCTTCCCCTCTTCCTAATTTTCGCAAGCATGTGCGCATCACAAATCAAGATTATTGATGGGAGAAGTTGTTGCACTAGCACCATATCTTACAATCTCTTGATTTGTGCATTCTTCAACACCATAACCCTCTGGTGATTATCAACATAACCCTGAAATTGCTCCGACTGAAGGTGCTAACTCAACCAAGGGGAATCCTCAGCAATGTGAGTTACTTTTGAACCATGGTACGGCTGAGCAAAAGCGGGAGATTAGATGTGCCAAATCCACCTAAACCATCGTTACCACCCAGATAATGAAATGAGGCATCAATACCTGCTCGATTGGATTGAGTAGCCTCACTAAAGCAAGTCAATGGAATCTCGAGATCTTCCAACCCCAACCCAGGAGCATTTGCATCATTTGGAATTACTAGAGTCCAAAAACTTTGAGCAGCAATAGAATGATCATATGCAGAGAAGTATATATCTGACTGGTTGTGTCCAGATGGACCAGGTCCAATAACTGAAGTCGATGGAGCATCAAAATCTAAACTCTGAGCAGATGGACCACGCCCATTAATTGAAGTCAATGGAGCTTCAAAATCCTTCAGCTCCATAAATGCTTTACATAGTGCTAATATACTTACATCAGAGTGAGTGACAGCAAAATTATTATGGCGATGACATGGAGAGCCACCAAGGTCTTCTAAACTATCATATATATCATCCAATGGATGCTCAGCTTGGTGATTTCCATCAGGATTGATGTGGTCAAGGTTCTCAACTTTGTCGTTCTCAGAAGATGCTGCAAGGATTTCATCACCAACCATGCCATTTGAAAGAAGATATTCATCACATAAATTCTGAGGATCCTCCATTGTAACATCATTGGGAAGAGTTGGTGGAGGCATATTAGATTTTTCTCAGCCAATTCGTCCATCATCTCTAGGTAATGAGCTACACAACGAAACGTGGCAACATTGGACAACGAAATGTCTATGTTTATACCATAACAGAACTTGGCAGCCATCTCGAATGCTGTGAACCGCCTGAGACATCGTGGAGACTAATCCGTGAGGCTTTTGATTCTTTTGCGTCCACCAACAGTTTCAGAATCTGACCACTCCGCAAAACAAAAGGAAACTTGTGAAACGTGAAGGTTGTGGCTTTAACCCCTACGACGAGATCACTGGAGACATCAGATATTGGGCATTCGATGGTATGCCTCCCGCTTGACCTCGAACGGAATGACCCTTTGGAGAGAGGCAAGAGACGGGGAAGGAAATCAAATCTGGAGATGCAGAGGGATTTCCTCTTCGTGCCTTCGGGGAGGGAGAGAAACTTTGAAGAACTCAAGAGGCTCGTCGAAGGAAGAGGTCTTCGCGGGACGATGGACGTTCATCATTTTCTTGGTTTGCCGATGCCGTTTCCATGGCGGTCGTTGTTGGGAAAATAGCAAGGATATCATTCTTGGGTTAGGCTACCCAGTGAGAGAAAGAGAGAGAGAGGGGGGGACCCCTCCCCTCCGGCGAAGAAGTGGGTGCTCCCCCCAACGAAAAAAAGGTCTTCCCTTTCAGTGCCCCATGTCCACTTCTTTCTCTTTCGTGATTGTGTTCTCCACCGACCGAAAGTGCCCACCGAAAGTGCTACCACATGATAACCCAAGGAATCTCTTCTGGATTTGTTTTGCTTTCAACTTTGATTTGCTTTCCATTAATCTCCAAGGTGGACTCATATATAACATTGATTATTTCATCGTAAACTCCATGAGTGGAGTCATACTTTAACATATAAGCCATGTATTTAGCATCGATAAAAGGATCATTGACAGCTACTATGTCAATATCATCCCTGAAGGTTGCTATTCAGAGCACCAATCTTCCAATTCTACCAAATCCATTGATTCCAATCTTTGTCTTGTTGCTGTCATCTGATCCTAGAACAATACGCCGCACGTCAACAGCTGTAGCTTTAACAGGCTAAATGCTCCTAACAAAGCATTTCTGAAAGGAAAGGGATCCGGTGGAGACAGAAGTGCCGGTAAAGGTGGAGGGAAGGCACGAAAGGTTGACATTGCTGGATGAGACCTTGAAGGGATTTGAAGAGAGGTGGGAGAGAGTAGGAGAAGCGGCAGGAGAAGAGCGGAGGAGAGAAGACAGAGCCATTTGCAAAACTCTTCCCTCCGAGCTTTGTGGTTGCGAAAACCCTAGATTGACCAGCAACGAAGACAAATGGGAAAGGGACGCCTCAGCTCAACTCGACCCACACAGCATACCCTAACCATTCGACATCGGTCTGAATTAAATTAAATGTGAACCGCAACTATTCTAAATGTGAACCATTTGAAAATGAATTTAATTTATTTTTTTGAATAGAGACTAAAATTAGTCCCTAATTTTCTATGCAAAAATTAGTAATTAAGAAAGGGTAGTCAAAATTTAGGTGTCAACAGCTGCACCTTTTTGAGTAGAGGCTCACAGAGGTTTCGCTCAAAGACCAAATTGAACCCAAATTTTGACAATGCAAATGATGAATGATTTTTTTTGGTGGGGTTTTAATCCCATTTTCTATGCAGATGAAGTGATGCATGATATGCAGAACTATAAATAACATGTGTTAAGACTTCTCCGCTCCAAAGAAATGGATTAGAGAAACCTGCACATGGATCGCATATGAAATACCTTTTTCACTAGATACCTCATAATGCTGATGATTCCTTGATTTTCAAGCTTCTTCTTGTGATTGCGAGGACCTCGAGGTATTGGATGCCTTATCTAATACCAGAAGTTTCCCTCTGACGCGGGACAGCGCAAGATATAGAATGAAGGAATGTGCTTGAGTTGTGGTTCAAGCTGCACCATTTTGTCTCTTGGGACCACCATCATTTTAATAAGCCACCATGAGTCGGTGGAGGTAGGTCAAGATCATAAGAGTATGTTGATTGTGATTTGACAAAGATCAAGAGCACGAGAGTAGGTCGATCGTGAACTAATTAATATCTCATGAAAATAGGTCGAACATGAGCTATGTAGATATCTAGATCAAGATCATGAGAGCATGTCGATCATGGCTTGATAAAGACAGAGATCAAGAGCATGAGAGCATGTCGATCGTGAACTGATAAAAGCCTCATGAGAGCATGTTGATCATGAGTTATATAAAAGTGTAACCAGAGCAGGTCAGTCATGAACCGATAATAATCAAAGACACGAAAGTAGATCAATCGTGAACTGATGGATATTTCATGAGAGCATGTCGATCATGAGTTGAAGAGTTGCCTGGAATGAATGCTCTTTGAACATGCACCCAAGGATTCATTCTAAGGATACTCCGAGAACCCGTATGGTAGGTTAACCCATGATAGAGTTTCTAATGAAAGGACTCTAGTGGTGATCTATTCTATTTAGAGGATTCGCCTACATTTTGACTAGTATAGTGGGTCATACTATGATAGAATTCCTAGTTAAAGGATCCTAATGATGATCTATCCTACTTAAAGTATTCGTCTGCACTTTCCCTACAACTCAGGACTTGAAGGTGGACCGTTCCGTATCGGGGTTTCCAATGGAAAGGTTCCAGAGATGGCATATCCTACTGAAAAGGCTCCTCTAAGTAGTGCCTGTAACTCAGGACTTGAAAATAGACCATTCCGTATTGAGATTTCCAATGGAATGGCTTCAGAGACGGCATATCCTAAAGTTGAGGTTGTACTGCATTCTGGCGTAGGTAAGATCTCTAAGAATTGAAGCCGTACCGCATTCTGGCACAAGCAAGACATGTCAAATGTGATTTGAAAAAAATGAGATCAAGATTGCGAGAGTAGGTCGATCATGATTTGATAAAGATCAAGAACACGAGAGTATGTCGATCGTGAACTGACCGTATGTGCCGCATTGGATTCGAGCACCCTGACAATAGTCAGAATTCATTCTCTTGAAAGGTTCAGGTTGAAGATATACTTACTTGAGGATTTGAAAGAAACGCCTAGTGGTTTCTCGACAACTAGGCTTGTTCATTCAATAATTGCCGAATGAATTTTGAGACCTTGGAAGGTAACTTGAGCATCGGGAACATGTTACCTGTCAGGCAGTGTAACCATTTTCATTAATGAGTTCATCGATTCATGCAAAACTATTCAGTTAAGTTTGCAATGATTAGAAGCAGTCTGTATAATAATTTATGATGAAATCGATCAAAATATGGATCATGTATAACTATTCTGTCAAGTTTGCATTACTAATTCTGTTCAAGGAGGTTATCATAATATGAACACCTCGAATGTAATCTGAATGGGGACTTCAATTCGAAAGGGCTTTCTCTCACACTCGAGGAAGGCTGTTTATCCTAATTGCAAGATTGAAAAAAAAATCACTCAATCTTACCATTATCTTATTTAGCAAGGGTCTGAGTAATCTCACAATTGGTACGATCAAGCTGATTTGGAGGTCTTGATTAGAACCATAATATAGGCTGAGTCAAAGGCTTACCAAAGGGGACTCTTTTGAGCCAAGGTCATTGACAAAAAAGTCTTCATTATCTGCTCCGGGTTTACAAGACAAGAACCCTGCAAAAATGAGAGAGAAATAATCTTGCTCGTACCTTTTCGAGCGATACTTAAAATCATTCAACTCTATGTTAACTCAAGTGCCTTAATCAGAAAAGACTTTCATGGATTGTAACGTAGGTTATGATTGGGAACCAAGGAAGTAAAAGGCTTATTTTGGCCCAGAAAATATATGAGGTGGTTTGACGTTGGTGATCATTGCATCTTTATCACCAGTCTCAACCTTTAGAATAGTCCTCAAAGAACACCACCGTTGTATGAAGAAGGTGTGAACTTCCGCTGATATTGCTGCTCGAGGACAATGTGAACTCTAACGGAGGAGACATCAGTGATCTTTGGAGATTTATCACCATTCTTGGTTTTCTAGGACTATCCTCAAAGAACACCATTGTTGTATGAGAATGGTGTCAACTTCTGTTGATATCGTTATCGCTCCCGAACGGTGTAAACTTCAACTGAGTATATTTTGCAATTTGACTCCTTCGAAAAGTTTTCTTTTGCAACCAAATCCCATTAGGGATTTACAAAAGGAGACAATGTGTTTTCACTGAGTTTACAAAATGTACATGTAAAGTTCAAAGGCATTCAAAAATGAACTTTGATGTGAATGGGCATTGACCTTACTTTTAACTGGCGCTTTGCTTTTTCATGTCCGAGACTGGCTTTTCTTTTTTGAGAATTTCCAATGATTGTGCCGTTATACGCATGCATATCAAAGATCAAACATACTTGAAGAGTTGACTTGAGAACTCTATGTAGACCTACTTCTTCTGAGTTTTCTGCTTTGAGGTGGCGCCATTTTTTCTTGGAATGAGCAATGATCACCAACGGGGTTTTAAGAAATGAATATGCAGGCTTTAGGCGATGCAAGGATAAAAATGTATCAAATAGAGAAATGAATGCTTTTCGTCATCCTAAGGCACTTGAATTACTGTATAAGGTTGAAAGCAAAGAAACACTCAAAAATTGATATTAATCCGAGCAAGAAAATTTCTAACCATTTACCTTCTGCTGCTGCTAGAACTACCTCTATTTAGCTCCTATGTGGGGTGGTTCCTGACAAGGGTAATGAAATGAAACTGCCGCTCAAATGGTTTGTTAATGGTCAGCTATAGTGTTTAGGATAGAAAAATGATCGCCTCCTTCTCTTTGGCTATCGTATCTTTTGTGAGGAAACTCATTACCTTGGGGAATGTGGAACCTATTTAATACACGACTCACTATGGATTAAAATATAGGACGTGTGTGGAAATGGCTTGCCTTTCATCATCATGTCATGCATCATGTACAGTTTATGCATCATGTACAGTTTATGCTCTAAGTCAGAATTGACAAATTAAACATGCAGAATAGTCATGCATAAATTATGGAATATGTAAATACAATGCAAATGTGGTAATTTTATCATCACAATCGAGACAAGTCAAATCGAATGTCACATCAATCAATCAATCACATCAATCAAATCAAGGCACAATTTCCCAGGGCAATCACATCAAGTCCCTTCACATCTTGTCAAGTACAACCTAACCCATTATAAACTTTATTTTTTATTTTATTCTATTTCATTATAATCTCTTCTCCCTCTCTTCTCCTCACCATTTTCGGCCAAATCCCTCTCCCCTTTCTCTCTCCTGAAGCTCTCCTCCTCCCGCTCGTCTTCTCGGCCTGCAGCGCGCGCCCGGACGGAAACGGCCCGTTCGGAGTCGTCCGGAGTCCAAACGACTCCCCGTTTCCTCCCACGCGACCGTAAGACAACGGGCTTCGAAGGTATGCAAACCTCTTCCAAGATCTTGCCAGGACCCCTCGAAATTTGACCATAAACCGTGACCCTGTGCTGTTCGGATTTTCCAGCTGACCCTCAACTTCAAACGGCTGCCCACAAAAACTCAACTGTTGGATCCTCTTGAATTTTGGATATGTCGTAGCCCCATCCGAGGTGAGTTCACATAACTTGATTCGCTCCGATCCGACATCGTTTGGGCTTTCATTTGTGCGTTTACATTTCGGTCGACGAAACTGTTTTTCTGGGACAGTTTGTGCCTTGCTTTCTACGGCCCCCATTCTGACCCCGTGAGCCTAAAGGACCTATAACCATGTCTATCCTTGTCTTCCAGCTTGCTACGGCCTCGGCTTGACACTCGCTCAGCCCCCGAAGCCGCCGCTCCTCTCCTCCCTCTTGCCGTGAGCCCCAAACGGCCGTTCTAGACCTCACTCCGTTCGTCGTCATTCCAAGTCCATTCCGGTAAGCCACACTCCTAATCGTAGCTTAGGAATGGATTATGCAATGTGGTTGGTTAGTTTATGGGTTATGTGTGATATAATGATGATTAATGGCGATTTTGATTAATGGGCACTAGACTAATTGGGGAAAAATGGATGTTCGGCCGTGCATAGGGGCTGGTCACATTTGATTGGGCTTCAAATGGTTTTATGGGCTGAAATT
>JAGVVM010006450.1:0-16269 GCA_019149425.1 Psidium friedrichsthalianum
TTACTAGCTAGCCAAAATTACCACATAGAATAAATTGGCATAAAATTTTTATGATTGAATTGACACAAAAAATATTGAAGACTGAATTGGCTAAATTAAAAGGTTTAGGATTGAATGGTAAAAATGCAATAGGTGTAAGATTCTTTTTTGACAATTTTCTCATAGAGAATTAGTATCTCCCTCTTGTACGGGTTTCAAAAAATAAGAATTTATATCCAGCGGCAGATTTGAGAGGGTGAACTCTATATGTTGATGGGCTACGAAACGTGATCAACAGAATGCCTCAATGAGCCTGTTTATCCTGCCAATGGAAATGCATTTTATCTTGAACAAGAAATCTTAAAAACAAATCAATTTGAAATCCCAACTTATCTAAAATGGTGCGTATCTACAATCTTTTTAGTTTGATATCTTTTTTTTCCCCCTTTTTAAATCCAACAATTTTAAATGTGGCTTACATGATCCAAGAACATCCATTTAATTGTGAAAAAAAAGGACAATTACTATTGTAGAAGAACAAGCTAATAATGGATAAGAAAAGATTTTCTTGAGTGCTATAAAAAAAAGAGGATTAATTCAAAAGGATAACTACAAATATTGCACGGAATAAGGAAATCTAGTATTCTACGATTAAGATAATAGTTGAGTCAATAAACACCCCCAGATAATTTGAATTGCTATAGAAAAGGATTGATTGAAACTCAGAACCAAAAATATGACACCGGATAAGGAAATCTACGTACTCTAAGATGCACATAATAGTTGAATCTGCAAACAACCCAAATATTTTTTTAAACTTTCTTTTATCGATCTTCCTATGATTTGTCGATCTTTACGACCAAAGAGCACAAGCATTTAATAACACTATTATCATCCCGTGCTATGAGTGGATTTTCATAAATCACCTACGTGTATCTTCCCTCATTCATCGAAAGGTGCCTGTTTAAGCGCATTCTAGCCTTGGTAGTTGCCAAAAGAAAGTTTTTTTTTGTTAGATCTGCAATTATTTGCTGCTAGTTCTTGTGAACCATAATCTGATGCTGGAGTGTGCGAGAGTTTCTCTTTGTCGATATGTAGCCAAATCTGTTTCACGTACCTGGTTCACACTGAGTGAAAACATCCCCTTTCTTTCACCCTGTTCAGCACCTGTAGTCTCTGTTATTTCAGTGATTTTGTCCTGGGCTTAGAATTGTGCTTGCGGTCTTTTGACTTTTGGCTTAACATGAGCTTTGTGGATAATGTCTGAAGGTAGTGATTGTAAGATGTCGTGGTATTATAACTATTTAACTTGTTATTGGTTTGTTTTCCATTTGAGGTATATTTGTCATTTGAGTCTTGACTTGTAACCGCGAATTCCCATTAGCATTTGGTTGTGGACAAACTCATTTGTTTCTCTCTTTTATAACTCCAGGCTGTATTGAAGCTGGATCTTGTTTCCAACTACCAGTGTGCTTTTTCCCGCCCTTTAAATAGGGTGATGTAAGCTGTGGTGCTTGCGTGAACTTCTGTTGTTTCTTTAATCCGTATTCTGTGGTGTTTTATTTGTATCTGGCATGTTTTTACAGCTTTAGAAACGCTTCTGACTGGGCACCCGCTTGTTGACATTGCCTCGTAATTTTACTGATGTCGACTAGGAGCTTATTAGAGCCGTTTCTCCCTTCCATGACAGTATATGAGAAAGGGTATGCGATTGATCTGCCTATAAATATACACAAGATTGCAGAAACCGGTATTCTATCTCAACTCGCCCTGATATACAGATTTTGTAACCTACAGGAACCTAGGGACAAACATCATAATGAAGGCTCTAATTCTTGTTGGTGGATTGGGACTAGGTTGAGGCCTTTGACACTTAGTGTCCCCAAGCCACTTGTTGACTTCGCCAACAAGCCCATGATCCTGCATCAGGTACTGTTTCAGATCCTTTTGTGTGAGATTTTAGTCTGATGCTGTCCAATCATGTTCGCTCTCCCATCCTTAGAGATAACTTCATCTCGGTTGTGAATTTACTTGTGGAGATGTATTCAGTCTGTGAGTAGTGTAAGATAATTATCCTACTGTAAATTCACTATGGCTGCAGACCGCTTTTAGCTAAATCTACCATGTTCTTGGATGATTCGTTAGATTATCAACATGCTTTTTCTCTACCAAGTAAGATATAGCACCTTATTGATGCCTGGCTGTTTAGGAGAGACGGCTAATCATAGTTATTTCGGATAGTTCAAACAGTGTTTTAGAAGGTTTTTCTTTTTTGGTCAGACTATTTTAGAGGTCGTATCGCTTTATTTTTCGGACGATTATACTCAATTCTTGATGAAGAATCTATGTCCATAATTGGGTTCGTCCTTGGTGGCTGCTTTATGTCACGCACTTGAGCTTATTCCTCTCTGTAATGGACAGATAGAGGCACTCAAGGCCATTGGAGTGAGTGAAGTGGTTTTGGCTATCAATTACCAACCAGAGGTGAATGTTTCGACAATATGTCTGTCTATGGTACGCGTTCAATGAGTGGAGTATGTTTAGCTCGATGATTTCATATACGCTTTAATTTTTCAGATTATGCTGAACTTCCTGAAAAACTTTGAGAGCAAGCTTGGAATTAAGATCACATGCTCACAAGAAACCGAGCCACTTGGAACTGCTGGCCCTCTTGCTCTGGCGAGGGACAAGTTGCTGGATGATTCTGGTGAGCCGTTTTTTGTTCTCAACGGTGATGTGATAAGCAATTACCCACTCAAAGAAATGATTGAATTCCACAAAGCCCATGGAGGAGAGGCCTCTTAATGGTAACAGAGGTGAATGTCCTACTCAGTCATTGCTCGTTCATTTATGCTCCTTCCTTTGAGTGGAGGAATTTAAAGCTAGAGATTATGTGCACACTGACAAGAACCCAAAACCCTGTCCTTCATCGTGCAGGTGGATGAGCCATCCAAGTATGGTGTGGTGATCGTGGAAGAGTCAACTGGTAGAGTTGAGAAATTTGTGGAAAAGCCAAAACTGTTTGTTGGCAACAAAATTAATGCCGGAATTTACTTGCTGAACCCCTCGGTCCTCGATCGGATCCAACTGAGGCCTTCTTCCATCGAGAAGGAAGTTTTCCCCAAGATTGCAGCCGAGAACCAGCTCTACTCGATGGTCTTACCTGGGTTCTGGATGGACATTGGACAGCCGAGGGATTACATCACAGGGCTGAAACTCTACCTTGACTCGACCAGAAAGAAGTCATCAGAGAAATTGGCAATTGGACCCCACATTGTCGGCAACGTCTTGGTACACGAGACCGCTAAGATTGGTGAGGGATGTCTGATTGGTCCCGATGTGGCAATTGGTCCAGGCTGTGTGGTCGACCCGGGAGTCAGACTATCTTGCTGCACAGTCATGCGCGGAGTCCGCATCAAGAAGCATGCTTGCATTTCCAGCAGCATCATAGGATGGCACTCGACGGTCGGGCAGTGGGCCAGGGTGGAAAACATGACTATACTGGGGGACGATGTCCATGTCGGTGATGAAATTTATAGCAACGGAGGCGTCGTCCAACCGCACAAGGAGATCAAGTCTAGTATTTGGGAACCAGGGACCGCCATGTGAGAGTAAGATTTTCAGGCAAGTAAGTAGAGCATGCTTAGGGTTTGTATTCATTCTATCCAAGTTCAAAAACAGAAAAAAGGAAAGGAAAAAAAATAAAAGAGAGAGGTGCTTTCTTCATTGATAATTCATGGTCAAAGCTTTCTTCATTGCCTAAGAGATGATGCCAATTCTAGAGTTTTCAAACATATTGACGGTGAAGCGACAGAATAATTTAGAATTTACAGAATTTACATATGGAGAATCACGATGTCCCAATTTTTTTTTTTTTTGGGGTGCCGATCATTTATTCTGACATGGATGGCTAGCTCTCATTCAGTCGTTCGACTGAGAAAGTTGATTTATTCTGTCGCGTGAAAGTTAACTTGGGTTGCCATCCTATCAGCATTAGTAAAAACCACGAGGTTATTAAGCAACTTCAATCATTTTCAAAGAAGGGAACTTGTTAGGTCTGTGCTTTGAAGTAACAAGAAAAATACGGGGGGTTACTTGCTGACAAGTTGGTTACAGATACTGTGCGAAGCACTGGTCAGCGAAGCAGGAGCCGAAGCGCCGGCATGGTCTTCTGCAGCCTATTCGTTTGATATACATGGACAGCAGCGGGCCTCATAGATGTAGCATTTATTATAACGTGCCGGCGTTCGTACTCCTAGTCTCTCAATTGAGAGCAAATATCTTTCAAAGACGAAAATTAAACAATCTCTTAGCCAAAATCCAGGAAAAATGAGGAATGCTTAGATAACAAGCTAGTTAGCAGAGCACGGGATTTTCCACTCCTAAATTCGACACTAAACCTCGAGACACAAAGTATACGTAATTAATCCTCGTTTAAAAAGAAACTTTGGTTACCTAAAATTCGAATGTCCTTTGCGCCATGAGATAGCGGTAAGACCATCCACCTTCTCATATAGGTCGGCGTCGTCCATCCCCAGACTATCGTAGAGCGGGACTATCACGGATTGCCTGATATAGCTGTAGGAGGCTTGGTCGAGACGTTCCGGAGCTTGGTCTGTAAGGGCAAGTCGAAGAGCTACCGAAGTGAGCCCAGCATCGACTCTTGCAGTGCACCTTCCGGTGTCGGGCTTTGAAGCGGCCGCAACCTTCCAGTGCCTGCTTCACCTCGTCCCTTATGGTGGTCCGCTCGGCTGTGCCCGGCTCGAGTATGAATTGAGAACTGAGAAATTGATCATTTGCGGGGGGAAACGGCTGCGGAGAGCAGAGACGAGGATTATGGGAGGTATGAAGACGATTGCTTTTGGCGGCGAAGATTCTCTAATGCCAATTGAATCGTTCTCTCTCTCTCTCTCTCTCTCTCTCTCTCTCTCTCTCTATATATATATATATATATATATATATATATATATATATATATATATATATATATATATAAGTAGGGCTTTGTGTTCTGGCTTGTTGATGCAATCGTAAGCCGTTTCTCCTGCTTCTGCTCCCCATTGCGTATTTGATAAGACGATCTACCCAAATTTGAAGAATTGGGGTTCGGGTTCTTGAAGATGGAAATTGAATTGTACCCCAATTTCTTTAAATAAGGCTAGGGTCTTCAATCAAATGAGTAAACAAAGCTGTTTGTCTTCTCAATGCTGACTTCCGCTAGTCGGCATGCCACATTGGCTTATATAGTGTAATATAATGCCATGTCAGATTTTCCTTCCCAATTGCTGACTTCAGCTAGTCTACATGCCACATTAGATAATATATTGTGATATGATGCCACGTGGGATTTTTCAGCGAGGCTAATGCTGATGACTGTCAAATGATTGATTGTTTAATTTTGTGGCACTTATGTAGACAGAAAAAAAAAAATTTATAGCCCCTAAGTGTGCATCATATGAAAGTTATGTTACTCATAATATTCTTATCTCAGCAAACTTTCCATTTTTTGAGCAGTAAGCTGTTGGTTGATCTTAGTTCTGGTGGTTATTGATTATGTATACGTATTATGTATACATAATCAATAACCACCAGAACTAAGATCAACCAACAGCTTACTGCTCAAAAAATGGAAAGTTTGCTGAGATAAGAATATTATGAGTAACATAACTTTCATATGATGCACACTTAGGGGCTATAAATTTTTTTTTTTCTGTCTACATAAGTGCCACAAAATTAAAACAATCAATCATTGACAGTCATCAGCAATTAGCCTCGCTGAAAAATCCAACGTGGCATCATATCACAATATATTATCTAATGTGGCATGTAGACTAGCTGAAGTCAGCAATTGGGAAGGAAAATCTGACATGGCATTATATTACACTATATAAGCCAATGTGGCATGCCGACTAGCGGAAGTCAGCAATTGAGAAGACAAACAGCTTTGTTACTCATTTGATGAAGACCCTAGCCTTATTTAAAGAAATTGGGGTACAATTCAATTTCCATCTTCAAGAACCCGAACCCCAATTCTTCAAATTTGGGTAGATCGTCTTATCAAATACGCAATGGGGAGCAGAAGCAGGAGAAACGGCTTACGATTGCATCAACAAGCCAGAACACAAAGCCCTACTTATATATATATATATATATATATATATATATATATATATGTATATATATTAGAGAGAGAGAGAGAGAGAGAGAGAGAGAGAGAGAGAGAGAGACGATTCAATTGGCATTAGAGAATCTTCGCCGCCAAAAGCAATCGTCTTCATACCTCCCATAATCCTCGTCTCTGCTCTCCGCAGCCGTTTCCCCCCGCAAATGATCAATTTCTCAGTTCTCAATTCATACTCGAGCCGGGCACAGCCGAGCGGACCACCATAAGGGACGAGGTGAAGCAGGCACTGGAAGGTTGCGGCCGCTTCAAAGCCCGACACCGGAAGGTGCACTGCAAGAGTCGGATGCTGGGCTCACTTCGGTAGCTCTTCGACTTGCCCTTACAGACCAAGCTCCGGAACGTCTCGACCAAGCCTCCTACAGCTATATCAGGCAATCCGTGATAGTCCCGCTCTACGATAGTCTGGGGATGGACGACGCCGACCTATATGAGAAGGTGGATGGTCTTACCGCTATCTCATGGCGCAAAGGACATTCGAATTTTAGGTAACCAAAGTTTCTTTTTAAAACGAGGATTAATTACGTATACTTTGTGTCTCGAGGTTTAGTGTCGAATTTAGGAGTGGAAAATCCCGTGCTCTGCTAACTAGCTTGTTATCTAAGCATTCCTCATTTTTCCTGGATTTTGGCTAAGAGATTGTTTAATTTTCGTCTTTGAAAGATATTTGCTCTCAATTGAGAGACTAGGAGTACGAACGCCGGCACGTTATAATAAATGCTACATCTATGAGGCCCGCTGCTGTCCATGTATATCAAACGAATAGGCTGCAGAAGACCATGCCGGCGCTTCGGCTCCTGCTTCGCTGACCAGTGCTTCGCACAGTATCTGTAACCAACTTGTCAGCAAAGTAACCCCCCGTATTTTTCTTGTTACTTCAAAGCACAGACCTAACAAGTTCCCTTCTTTGAAAATGATTGAAGTTGCTTAATAACCTCGTGGTTTTTACTAATGCTGATAGGATGGCAACCCAAGTTAACTTTCACGCGACAGAATAAATCAACTTTCTCAGTCGAACGACTGAATGAGAGCTAGCCATCCATGTCAGAATAAATGATCGGCACCCCAAAAAAAAAAAAAAATTGGGACATCGTGATTCTCCATATGTAAATTCTGTAAATTCTAAATTATTCTGTCACTTCACCGTCAATATGTTTGAAAACTCTAGAATTGGCATCACTCTCTTAGGCAATGAAGAAAGCTTTGACCATGAATTATCAATGAAGAAAGCACCTCTCTCTTTTATTTTTTTTCCTTTCCTTTTTTCTGTTTTTGAACTTGGATAGAATGAATACAAACCCTAAGCATGCTCTACTTACTTGCCTGAAAATCTTACTCTCACATGGCGGTCCCTGGTTCCCAAATACTAGACTTGATCTCCTTGTGCGGTTGGACGACGCCTCCGTTGCTATAAATTTCATCACCGACATGGACATCGTCCCCCAGTATAGTCATGTTTTCCACCCTGGCCCACTGCCCGACCGTCGAGTGCCATCCTATGATGCTGCTGGAAATGCAAGCATGCTTCTTGATGCGGACTCCGCGCATGACTGTGCAGCAAGATAGTCTGACTCCCGGGTCGACCACACAGCCTGGACCAATTGCCACATCGGGACCAATCAGACATCCCTCACCAATCTTAGCGGTCTCGTGTACCAAGACGTTGCCGACAATGTGGGGTCCAATTGCCAATTTCTCTGATGACTTCTTTCTGGTCGAGTCAAGGTAGAGTTTCAGCCCTGTGATGTAATCCCTCGGCTGTCCAATGTCCATCCAGAACCCAGGTAAGACCATCGCGTAGAGCTGGTTCTCGGCTGCAATCTTGGGGAAAACTCCTTCTCGATGGAAGAAGGCCTCAGTTGGATCCGATCGAGGACCGAGGGGTTCAGCAAGTAAATTCCGGCATTAATTTTGTTGCCAACAAACAGTTTTGGCTTTTCCACAAATTTCTCAACTCTACCAGTTGACTCTTCCACGATCACCACACCATACTTGGATGGCTCATCCACCTGCACGATGAAGGACAGGGTTTTGGGTTCTTGTCAGTGTGCACATAATCTCTAGCTTTAAATTCCTCCACTCAAAGGAAGGAGCATAAATGAACGAGCAATGACTGAGTAGGACATTCACCTCTGTTACCATTAAGAGGCCTCTCCTCCATGGGCTTTGTGGAATTCAATCATTTCTTTGAGTGGGTAATCGCTTATCACATCACCGTTGAGAACAAAAAACGGCTCACCAGAATCATCCAGCAACTTGTCCCTCGCCAGAGCAAGAGGGCCAGCAGTTCCAAGTGGCTCGGTTTCTTGTGAGCATGTGATCTTAATTCCAAGCTTGCTCTCAAAGTTTTTCAGGAAGTTCAGCATAATCTGAAAAATTAAAGCGTATATGAAATCATCGAGCTAAACATACTCCACTCATTGAACGCGTACCATAGACAGACATATTGTCGAAACATTCACCTCTGGTTGGTAATTGATAGCCAAAACCACTTCACTCACTCCAATGGCCTTGAGTGCCTCTATCTGTCCATTACAGAGAGGAATAAGCTCAAGTGCGTGACATAAAGCAGCCACCAAGGACGAACCCAATTATGGACATAGATTCTTCATCAAGAATTGAGTATAATCGTCCGAAAAATAAAGCGATACGACCTCTAAAATAGTCTGACCAAAAAAGAAAAACCTTCTAAAACACTGTTTGAACTATCCGAAATAACTATGATTAGCCGTCTCTCCTAAACAGCCAGGCATCAATAAGGTGCTATATCTTACTTGGTAGAGAAAAAGCATGTTGATAATCTAACGAATCATCCAAGAACATGGTAGATTTAGCTAAAAGCGGTCTGCAGCCAATAGTGAATTTACAGTAGGATAATTATCTTACACTACTCACAGACTGAATACATCTCCACAAGTAAATTCACAACCGAGATGAAGTTATCTCTAAGGATGGGAGAGCGAACATGATTGGACAGCATCAGACTAAAATCTCACACAAAAGGATCTGAAACAGTACCTGATGCAGGATCATGGGCTTGTTGGCGAAGTCAACAAGTGGCTTGGGGACACTAAGTGTCAAAGGCCTCAACCTAGTCCCAAATCCACCAACAAGAATTAGAGCCTTCATTATGATGTTGTCCCTAGGTTCCTGTAGGTTACAAAATCTGTATATCAGGGGCGAGTTGAGATAGAATACCGGTTTCTGCAATCTTGTGTATATTTATAGGCAGATCAATCGCACGCCCTTCCTCATATACTGTCATGGAAGGGAGAAACGGCTCTAATAAGCTCCTAGTCGACATCAGTAAAATTACGAGGCAATGTCAACAAGCGGGTGCCCAGTCAGAAGCGTTTCTAAAGCTGTAAAAACATGCCAGATACAAATAAAACACCACAGAATACGGATTAAAGAAACAACAGAAGTTCACGCAAGCACCACAGCTTACATCACCCTATTTAAAGGGCGGGAAAAAGCACACTGGTAGTTGGAAACAAGATCCAGCTTCAATACAGCCTGGAGTTATAAAAGAGAGAAACAAATGAGTTTGTCCACAACCAAATGCTAATGGGAATTCGCGGTTACAAGTCAAGACTCAAATGACAAATATACCTCAAATGGAAAACAAACCAATAACAAGTTAAATAGTTATAATACCACGACATCTTACAATCACTACCTTCAGACATTATCCACAAAGCTCATGTTAAGCCAAAAGTCAAAAGACCGCAAGCACAATTCTAAGCCCAGGACAAAATCACTGAAATAACAGAGACTACAGGTGCTGAACAGGGTGAAAGAAAGGGGATGTTTTCACTCAGTGTGAACCAGGTACGTGAAACAGATTTGGCTACATATCGACAAAGAGAAACTCTCGCACACTCCAGCATCAGATTATGGTTCACAAGAACTAGCAGCAAATAATTGCAGATCTAACAAAAAAAAACTTTCTTTTGGCAGCTACCAAGGCTAGAATGCGCTTAAACAGGCACCTTTCGATGAATGAGGGAAGATACACGTAGGTGATTTATGAAAATCCACTCATAGCACGGGATGATAATAGTGTTATTAAATGCTTGTGCTCTTTGGTCGTAAAGATCGACAAATCATAGGAAGATCGATAAAAGAAATTTTAAAAAATATTTGGGTTGTTTGCGGATTCAACTATTATGTGCATCTTAGAGTACGTAGATTTCCTTATCCGGTGTCATATTTTTGGTTCTGAGTTTCAATCAATCCTTTTCTATAGCAATTCAAAATTATCTGGGGGTGTTTATTGACTCAACTATTATCTTAATCGTAGAATACTAGATTTCCTTATTCCGTGCAATATTCGTAGTTATCCTTTTGAATTAATCCTCTTTTTTTTATAGCAACTCAAGAAAATCTTTTCTTATCCATTATTAGCTTGTTCTTCTACAATAGTAATTGTCCTTTTTTTTCACAATTAAATGGATGTTCTTGGATCATGTAAGCCACATTTAAAATTGTTGGATTTAAAAAGGGGGAAAAAAAGATATCAAACTAAAAAGATTGTAGATACGCACCATTTTAGATAAGTTGGGATTTCAAATTGATTTGTTTTAAGATTTCTTGTTCAAGATAAAATGCATTTCCATTGGCAGGATAAACAGGCTCATTGAGGCATTCTGTCGATCACGTTTCGTAGCCCATCAACATATAGAGTTCACCCTCTCAAATCTGCCGCTGGATATAAATTCTTATTTTTGAAACCCGTACAAGAGGGAGATACTAATTCTCTATGAGAAAATTGTCAAAAAAAGAATCTTACACCTATTGCATTTTTACCAATTCAATCCTAAACCTTTTAATTTAGCCAATTCAGTCTTAAATATTTTTTGTGTCAATTCAATCATAAAAATTTTATGCCAATTTATTCTATGTGGTAAATTTTGGCTAGCTAGTAGTAACGTGGATGCTAGCTGATGCTGACGTGGATACTTTTATTAATATTTAATAATATTCAAAGTATTTTTATTTTATTATTTTTTTCCTTTCCTTTTGTTCTCTTTCCTTTTTTTTGTTTTTTTTTCTCCTTTCTTCTTCCTCCTACCCTTTCTTCTTCATCCTTTCAATCGCTAATGTGGCAACCATGATTTTTAATTAGTTTTTTCTTTAGAAAAAGTCATTAAAAATACAATAAAAATTTATAAATTTGAAAATAAAACTTGAAAGCCTTGGCAAGCTAAGGAATCAATTTGAACAAAAATATTTTCAAAATTTTTTCAAACTTTAGAAATTTCTTTTAATTAGAAAATAATTAGTATTTATGACTAGAAAAATAAAAATATAGTTATTATTATTTTTTTAATTTCAATTGTATTTTGGTCACTTTAAAATTAAAAAATTCGATCAGAAATCTATTTTTTTTCATATTTTTGCGTTTAGGTCCCTAATTTTCAAAAAAGAGACCAAAACCACAAAGATGACTCAAGTCAATGAGCTCGCAATCCCATCAAATAAGTGAGAAATAACATCAAAATGAAATGCAATGCTACCTTAACTACGAATGGACTAAACTTGCCCGTAACTCATTGAAGCTTTTCTTACCTTCATTAACTAGCTAAAAGAAAGACACTCTCAGAAAATTTATCAACACTTTTTCTTGGCGTACGAAGGGCCATGAAGTACGAAGGGCCTCAAACCACGGACAAGTTTAGTCCATTGAAGTTGATAGGCTCGAAGTCGACACCTTGTGCCAAAATAGTCGACGGGCTCAAAGTCCAGACCAAAGATGCCGAGTGGATCAGCGCTCGGCCCTTGCCCAACTCTTTCATCGTCATGATAGGATAGTCGCTCCACGTAAGTCTTCTTCCTTTCCTTGAAAACTACATGCTGAGAATCTTCGCATTTGTGGCATAGAACAATGTGGCCATGTTTACTATAACCGAGAAAGGATCTAACTTTATTATAATGCTTCCAAATATTGTTTTAGAACCGACAACATGTTGCATACGTATAACAATGTTTGGTTCTATTAATATTGTGTTAGCGTGTCGCCTGATACAAACGCTGTGTAATGTACTGATTCCTGGACTTAATTTGCCTCGAGAAGACTACTATAGCTGTGGGGGCGCAGAATGAAGAATACATTCCTTAACATGTGATGTGATCCTATAGGCGTGGGTAAACGGGAGGCTACACTCTCTGAGACATGAGTCATAATGAGCGAGAATGAGGAGAGGTACTCGATCGACCTGTTCTCGGTTCCGAAGGGCAGGTGCATATAAAGGCGCCCGAGTAATTGGTGGATGAATAGCACCCTTTGCTCTTTAAACCCTTCGATTATTTGGAGTTCAAGGGGTTCTGCAACACTGGAGCTGGAGAAAGAGCTGAATCGGCCCCCAAACTTATTGTGGTGGTTGAAGTCAGCCTACACGGTTGCGTTTCTTCAATTTCCTTTCAAGTTTAGTGACAGTTGGAGTGATGAACTTTTGGTGGGTTGCCTTGTACGAAAATTGCTATCCTAACCTCTGGTCATCTTCGTCCGCCCTATGTGATTTGATGACGTAGATAACTTGCGAATGGCCGCTTCGACGAATTTCAATAGCAAGTGATCGAAGAGATTACGCTGAAATTCCGTGCAAAAATGGAGGATCACGTCGGCAAAATTGGAATGTATAGGACCATAAGGACTGAATTTTCCAACTATATCAGAGACGGAACGGCGCCATCTCGAGCTCGTTGGTGAATTCTTCAGCTTCAGTAAAGGTGTGCAACTTCAAGTGATCTTCTCTCTCTATCTCAGCTACGTTTTGGGGTCACTTCTATTTGCTCATTTGTAGACTTGGTATCGAAATTGCAGCGACAAACATCGACTTTTCTCCTGCACTCGGCATCGATTTACATGTGTAGTTGCCTTTGACTTCTCGCGATTGTCAGAATTATATGTTGGTGTTTGTTTGTAAACAAACAAATAAGACAATATTCCCATCCCACATAGGAGAGATGAGAGAATGCAAAACACTTTAAATATGAAAAGGCTATTGTAGTCTTTTAAATGAAAAATAGGTGGATGGGCTAGACCTCACCATACCCGAGCGCACTTAGTAATGGGATCATAACAATTGTCTATGTAAGGTCAAGTAAGAATCAAGCTGACCATTTCGCAAAAGCACTACCAAGGGAGGTAGTGATAATGAACTCAAAAGAAATGGGGCTGAAACCATTTAATTAAAATCACAAGTAATAGTAACCCAACCAAATACTAGTACATCACTAGTTATATGGTATAATGGGTAAAAACATGTTACTAAAGTGATTGTATGATACTAATATTAGCCCTGATATGAGAAAATTAGTATCGTCTATTACGTTTTTAGAGACTGAATTATATTCTTAATGAAGTATAATCTACTAATATAATCGTGTTTAAAAGTACAGAAACACATGATAAATACTTCACCTATACGAGCTTAGAAGTGGTGCCGCTTCTTATGAAAGTATGGTTACTTTCTAGAGAGCTCATGAAAAGGTACAAGTACAAGGCCATAACAGTGCTAAGTAAGTTATAAATTTCTCATTGAAACAAGAGGTTAGTATATGTGTGGTATATCCAGTTCTATTACTAAAGTAATAAGTTTAAAGCCAGCAGCTACTTGTGACTTTGATAGGCTTTGAGATACTTTGCACTAAACGAAAGTTTAACTCAAAAGAGACCTTCATGTATGTATACTAATCTCATGGATTTTTTGCTGTATCTTTTTTTTAAAATTATTATTATTTGTTTTACAAATAAAGTTGAGGATGTGGTGTTTGTTTGAAAAACAATCAAATAAGGCAATATTCTCATCCCACGTAGGAGAGATGAGTGAGTGTAAAACACTTTAAATATGAAAAGGCTATTGTAGTACTTTAAATGGAGAAAAGGGTAGATGGCTAGACCTCACCATACCCGCGTGTGGGTGCACGCAATCATTATGCGATTTTGGCGAGATTATTAGGCGCGATTAGCGCGCCGCGGAAGAAAATTAGCTTTAATCAACAATTCTTTCTATTTATTTAGAAATTAATTTTTATTTTATAATTAATTTTATTTTTTTTATTGTGACTGTTCAAACATGAATGGTTGTATCCGAATGGTAGTTATCACACTTAAACAGTTGTGTCCGAACGGTTATGATCAAACAGTGGTTATCACACACGCATAGCTGCTTCCGAACGAACATGTCCAATTGCAATTTTTCGAATATGAATAGGTGCGTTCTTATCGTATTATATAATAGACACATCTGTTCAAGTTTAGAACTCACTTAATTTTTTCCCTTTTCCATCAAAGAGAGACAGTCATCTTTCCATTATTTCGCAAAGAGTTTTAGGAGAAATACTGGAATTGCTATCTAGTATTCTCACCGTGACTTTGTTGTATCCTAAAGGGAATTTGTCAAAAACTTATAGCAACTTTGTGGGGTAAATTGATCCTAAAAGAGAGTGATTACATGCCTCAAAGTCCGACTACATTGTTATTTATTTATTCGGTATATTTTCCACCAATAATTTTTGGGATCAATCTTGCACAACAATGGAGTCGGAAACTATCAAAGTGATGAATTAGGATATGGTCAAGTTGGATCGGTTCGATAGCAACAACTTCGCACGTTGGAAGGACAAAATGATATTTTTGCTTATGGCTTTGAAGATATCATACATACTAGACCCGAATTGGCGCCTATTGAAGATCATGTTCCTACTGCTGAAGAAGAAGAACCAAATGCTGAGAAAATTGAAAGGGTGAAGGCAAAGAAGAAACATGAAGAAGATGAACTACTCTATCATTGGCACATTTTGAATACTCTGTCCGATCGATTGTAAGATTGTTCACGAAAATGAAGTCCGATAGGGAAATCTGGAATGCACTCGAATTCAAGTGCAAAGTAGAGGAACAAGGTACCAACACATATTTGATTGCTAAGTACTTTGATTTCAAATTCATTGATATAAACCCCTTCTGGAGCAAGCCCATGAATTATAAGTTCTAGTGAACAAAATTCGTGCTCTCGGGAAAATCGATATAACAAGATGACATTTCAAGTTGGAGCAATTATTACCAAGATGCCTTCAAGTTGGAAGGGCTACGGGAAAAGGCTAATGCACAAGACAGAGGACATAACTTTGGTCCAACTCCAGAAACATCTTCGCATTGAGGAAGAATCACGTTTGCGTGAAAATTCTGGATTACATGACACTAAGTGAATGTCCTGATGGGTAATGGATTTCAGTCCAAAAATCACCCGAACTTGAAACGCAACAGGGAGCAAAATTTTAAGAAGGCAAAAGAAAAAGAAAGGATGCTATTTGTTTGTGGAAAAGTGGGGCATTTTTGCAAGGGACTGTAGGCACCACAAGAAACAATACTTCCAAGGAGAAGAATTACACCAACACCAATTGTGAAGGCAGATACCAATGTTGTTGAAGAAAACTATATGGCCATGGTTAACATAAGTTTCAAATATGGAAATTTCTGAGAAAATCGATGGTATTGTGGCCACGATTACCAAAATTAATGGTATTTATGTTCAATCGGGTTGGTGGTTGGAATCTGGAGCAAAAGTCCACGCGTGCAAGGATAAGTCCGTGATCAAGAACTTTCAAGAGGTGTGTTGACAAAAAACTTTGGAGAGGTCCAAATGGCAAACAACATCATAGCAAAAAACGAAGGCCATGGCTCCGTGGAGTTAGACTTCACGTAGGGAAAGAAAATTACCATTCTGAATGTCTTTATGTGCCCGAACTGGGAAGAATTTAATTTATGTCGATTGTTAGTAAAAGGGGGTTTCAGGGTATTGTTTGAATCCGACAAGTCAGCCTGTTGTCGAAGAATTGAAATTTGTGGGAAAGGGTTATGCCAATAACGGCATGTATCACTAAGTATCAATATAAGATTGAATCTTCTAGTTATAATGTGACTCTTCATTTTTAGTGCATAGTAAATTAGCGCATTTAAATTTGCTATTTAAAGAATGTGAAAAAAATTCGACTTGATCAATTAATTGGTTGAATAGATAAATGGTGAAATTGGGCTAAGTCCTTAAATTTTAACAAAGAGGCTTTTCCGAGTACAAAAAGGAATTCAACATATTAGATTGGTG
>JAGVVM010006451.1:0-14836 GCA_019149425.1 Psidium friedrichsthalianum
AGGCAATGTCTGGTCAAGTAACTATGAGATAATTCAGTTTCCCTACCAATCTTCTATATCTCTCAGAATTATCAAAAAGCTCTCCTCCCTCATCAACCAATTTAACCCCTTGTTCCATGGGTGAATCAAAAGGCTTTGATCCCAACATACATGTCTCAGTGAGTAAATCCAGGACATATTTTCTCTATGATAGAATAATACCTTTCTGTGATTGTGCCACTTCAATTCCTAAGAAATACTTCAATTTTCCTAAATTTTTTAGTTGAAATTGTTTATGAAGATATACCTTTAGTTCACCTATACCAACCAAATCATCTCCTGTGATGATAATATCATCCACATAGATAATCAAGAATAGCTTGCCTTCACCCGTATGTTTATAAAATAAAGAATGATCATTGTCACATCTAGACAATCCAAAAGAAATTACAGCTTCAGAAAATCTTCCAAACCACGCTCGTGGGATTGCTTCAACCCATACAAAGATCTTTTTAATTTGCAAACCAGTCCTCCAGACTCCCCCTGAGCAACAAACCCCGAAGGTTGCTCTATATAAACTTCTTCATGAAATGTGCCATGTAAAAAATCATTCTTGACATCAAGCTGAAATAAGGGCCAATTATATGTGGCAGCAAGAGAGATCAAAACACGAACAGAAGTGAGCTTGACAACATGAGAGAAAGTATCCAGATAGTCAACTCCATACACCTGAGCATACCCTTTCGCAACAAGTCTCGCTTTTAAGCGAGCAAGGGAACCATCGGGATTTACTTTCATAGCATACACCCACTTACAACCAATAGCAGTTTTGCCTAGAGGAAGAGGTACCAAGTCCCAAGTTTGATTAACTTGTAAAGCCTTTAATTCTTCTTCCATAGCTGTTCTCCAGCCAGAGCTTTGTAATGTCTCAGATATAGACTTGGGGATAGGATATTGCTCAATAGTAGATAAAAAGGACTGAAAAGACTGAGACACGGAAGAGTATGAAATAAAATTTACAATTGAATGTTGAGTGCAAGCACACGTACCTTTGCGATGAGCAATAGAAAGATCAAGATCAGACTCGAGAGGAGGACCAACTAATGGTGGATCTGGGACGGAAGATGACGTAGTAGTGATAGCAGGAAGGAGGGAAGTATGAACTCAAGGACGTCGAGTATAAACTTGTAAAGGAGGCGGTTCCTGTGTAGATACAAGTGCAATAGCTAGAATAGTTGACCGAATGGTGGTCACTTGGAATTCTTCATCCAACTTAGACACGGAAATTGGAACATCATGATAAGGAGTGGATTCAAAAAATGAAACATCAACAGTTATGAAGTACTTTTTTAACAATGGATAATAGCAACGATACCCCTTTTGAGTATGGGAGTAACCTAGAAACATACACTTGATAGCCCTAGGATCAAGTTTTGATACTCTAGGTCGATGATCACAAATAAAACAAACACAACAAAAAATACGAGGTGGTAAGTCAAACAGTGACTGATTTGGAAATAGAGTAAAAAATGGAATACCACCTTACAAAACAAAAGAAGGCATGCGATTAATCAGATAGTATGCAGTCAAGACAGCATCAGACCAAAAGGTTTTAGGGATCTTTATCTCAAATAGCATAGATCTAGTAACTTCCAACAAATACCTATTCTTCCTTTCAATAATACCATTCTCTTGTGGTGTATCAGGACAAGAAGATTCATGAATCATACCATGTTGTGTCATAAATTCAGAAAAAGGTGTAGAAAAGTACTCATTAGCATTATCAGAGCGCAAAACTTTAACATGCACACTAAACTGAGTATAAATTTCAAATATAAATGCACGGAATATAGAAAACAACTCTAAACGATTTTTCATTAAATATAACTAGGTAACTCTAGAATAGTCATCAACAAAAGTAACAAAATATTTAAAACCCAAATTGGAAGTCACATGACATGGACCCCAAATATTTGAATGTACTAATACAAAAGGAGACTCTGTTCGTTTAATGACTCGAGATGGATAACTAACACGATGCAATTGACTCACACTCTAAACTAGAAAGAGACTTGAAACTGGAATCTAATCTCTGAATACTCTGTAGAGAAGGATGATCGAGACGACAGTGGATCTGATGTAGAGAAGTAACACGAAAGCATGCAAAGGAAGTTGAGTCTTCAAGTACATACAGCCCCCCTTCCTCACGTCCTTTACCAATCGTCTTTTTCATAGCCAGATCCTGGAATATACAAGAATCGGGATAGAATGTTACCGAACATTGAAAAGTTTTAGTTAACTTACTGACTGACATGAGATTAAATGGAAATTATGGAAGATAAAGCACTGAGGATAATGGTAATGATGGAGTTGGATGAACAGTACCAACTCCCTTAACATGTGTGGATGAACCATTGGCTAATATAACTATGGATGAAGATGGAGTAAGAGAGGAAAATATACCCGAAAGACCTGACATGTGATCAGAAGCTCCTAAATCAATGATCCAATGACGAGAAGTAGCTGAAACACATGCAATAGCATTACCTGTCTGTACCAAAGTAGCAGTGGAAGAAGTAGGCTGTGAACTCTGAGACTGATTGTACCGAGCAAATTCCTCTTCAGACATAACCACTACATTGTCCTCAAAAGACTGTGAAAAAGAATCAGTACCAGATGCAATATTGACAAACTGTTGTTGTTGCCCCTGTCTCCCATGTAACTTGTAGCAAAACTTCTAAATATGACCTGGTTTGCCACAGTATGACAAGTTTGTGCTGCCCCTGAGCTGTCAATAGACAATTGAGATTGTCCATAAAGATGCTGCTGGCTTTGGCTTCTCCCTATTCCTGTTCCTCGGCCTCCCCCTTGGCCACCACATCCATTATATCCTCAATGATTTCATCCATCACTCCTACTCCCACTACCAGCTCGAGACTGTGACACAAGAGCTAAATTATCTGCCACAGATATGGGGTCCTGAGAAGACTCACGAGATACCCGAAGAATCCAAGCAAACGTATCTGCAAGTGATGCAATAGTCTCTCCTCCAAGAATTTGAGACCTAACAGTTTCATATTCAGAGCCAAGACCTCCTAGGAATCCCATTATAGTCAATTGTTCTCTTTGAAGTTGCATTTGCTGACCATTGACCAAAATAGGAGTAACAGCATTTAATTCTTCATACATTCTCTTAAAATCAGCAAAATATTGCGTAATGGAACACCCCTTCCTCTCATATCGGTAAAATTCCTATGATAAATCATATACCCGTGATGAGTTATTTTGACCCGAATACAATACATCGAAAAGCTCCCACAGTTCTTTAATTGTGTCAATATGAGTTACTAAATTAACTATATTACTCTCCATAGAGTTTAACATCTGATCCAAAATACGCGCATCAATAACATCCCAATTCTCATCATCTCTGGGCTTAGGCTCAGTTAAGTGCCTATGTTGATTTCTGCCTGTCAAAGTAAGTCTCACAATTTTCTTCCACTGATGAAAGTTAGCACTACCCTCAAACTTCTTATCAATGATTCGATCAGATGAGCGAGAAATCACCTCAGTCATCACAGTATCGTTCTTCCCAGAACCATCCTCAACTTTACTCTTATCATGATCACCCATCCTTAATAGTCAACAATCCACCAGAATTGAGGATTATCGCATCAAACCACAAAAAGGCCCAAATAATCAACTCCAAAAGCTCTAAAACTCACATAATCAGTTTTATAAAATCAAGAAACACTTCACAAGCATATCCATATCTCTAATTAAGAGCTACCCACGTAACAATCAAGCCTAATCAATGAGTCAACACTTCAACATTCTGTTTTGGGGTTCAATAATCCTCAATCCGCCAAAAAATTAAATGCATGGGTTCATAACAGAGAAAAAGTGAGTTGTGAGGTCAAAACCGAGTTGCAGGGTGTTGGGTCTAGGCTCTCCGATGCTAGACAATGCCTCTGCAAGGCTGGCCAACGCTGGGTGATGCCGTATTTGGCCTCACTGGGTGCTGGCGACGTCAGATCTGGCCTTATCGGGCCTAGGAGACGTCAGGCGACGCCGAAACTAGGCTCGCTGGCCTAGGCGACCCCCCCACAAGGCTTTCTAAATCTCAACGACACTGGATCTGAGTTCACTAGGCTCGGGCTATGCTAGACTTGGAGATTCCGGTGAGATTTGCTAACTCCGACGGTGGCTAGTGATGGTCAACGGTGAGTGGTAGTGGTGGTCAGCGGTGGCTAGTGGTGGGCGGCGATGGATCTTAGGATTTAGGTATCAACCTTGCTCTGATACCATGTTAAAGGAAAAGTTCACACATATTATTCAATAAAGTGATATTTATACATTGGTAACCCAATAAACTCTAAGAGTCACAAAGACAAGTTTTTCCTTAATACTTCTAACAGGCATCATTAAGATGACTTTTCAGAAATTCACAAAGCAATTACGCCACTTACTTCTGAATAGGTGGTTGTTCAAGCTGCCCTTTGGCATGAACTCATAGACAAGGGCTAAATTTTCGTCCTCTTGACAAAATCCCAGGAGCTTGGCAAGGTTTGGGTGGGATAGCCTTCCAAGAAACTGTATCTCCTTCTACATGACAATTAGAAAATAAGCGACAGAGACACTCCCACATTGTCAGTATTAAAGATATGAAAGGAATGGAAGCCCCCACAATAGACCACGCAGAATGTTTTTCAGCAAAACTAGTAGTTTGGCTGAAGATTGTGGTCATTGTGTGACTTGTGACGAAAGATGCGTATTTATATTGGTAAAATGTACTTCAGATCATACTAGCCTAGAAAATATCAAGCTCCAATGAAACCAGTAGTAGATATGCAGAAGCATAGAATTTGGAAACTGAAACCAATTATAATTTGCAATCGTATGTGGATCGTGAAGACTTTACGAGGATCGTGAACATACTTGCAGGCAATAGCACTCAACAAATAATAATACCCAGCAGGCACCAGCAATACTGCCGCATGCTCCCTACTGCCATCATTTCGGACCATAACATAGCCGAGGAGGCAATCAATGAACTGTCGGAAATATCAGATCTCTCTATAACCGAAATCTGTGGCAATTCCACAAGGGCCCTTTTATAAACAAAATTGTAAGGCAAGGCCACCACTCATGGAAGATACTGGAACAATCAACTTCAGGTACATTTGGATTTGCCGTTTACATAGCCATCATGATTTGGGTTGTCTAGTAGTTCTGCTGCTGCTATTTTCATAAAGAGGGTGTTCATCAACACAGTTGAGTTGGGCATGACAAGCTCCCATCAGTACCCATCATGCATTTTGGTTGCTTCATTTTCGTAATCGACAAAGCAAGCTATTTATATTCCAAGAAAGGAATTGAGTATGACTTAATTCTTACCAGCCACTCTCTATACCCTTGAAAACCATCCGGGTTCAATCTTTTCACAGCTATTATAGTCTTGGTCCTTCCAGACTGTTGCTTCCCATGAAGCATCCCTTTATAGACATAACCAAATCCTCCCTCTCCAACCAGCGCATCGCCTCCAAAGTTTTGGGTTGCCTCCTTCAACTCCGCAAAACTGAAGACGATCAAGCCGGATTCTGCCAGAATCTTTCCATCTCCAGAGGCCTGATTGTCGTGGGCAGCCACCAAGTCATGGCTGTTGCTGTCAGAAGATGATGAACTAGTGATTGTGAACTTCATGCCTGCAGTTTCCAAAAAGAAAGAACAGATAAAATTGCTTCAGACGATCACGAGAGGAAGACTGAAGAACTCCAAACTGAAGCACAAAGATTCATCATATGGAGACAAAAAATAGATGCACAGATGAAGAGCACTCTCGCAAAAACTTTAAAGAGTACCTGATTTGAGAGAACCAGTAAAGCTAGGAGTAGGGAAGTCAGGAGTACCATAACACACCCCCATCTCTCTCTCTCTCTCTGAACAGGAACTACTTTCCTCTTCCTTGCCTCTCCCAAGACTTATTTCCCCGGAAGAAGAGGACGTTGACTTGTTCTTGCAGAGAGACAAATGAAACCACACAAAAGCTCCCTAATCATGCAACAGTTACAACTTTATGCTGAATTCCGTTTGGCCTCTCTCAGCTGAAGAGTACCGTGGCTCCCCACATCATTGTCACCACCATTTGATTTTCTTATCTGTACCGTAGTAGAACCCACAAAATTCCAATGCATTTATATAATTACTCCCGGCCACGGTCGACTTCTACACATGGGAAACAGTAAAAAGAGAGAGAGAGAAAGTAATTCACTACGGGAAAAAAAAAAATTAGATTCCCTACGATTTGTTTATTTCGCGAAAAATTTGACTTTTTTGAAAAATATTTTTCACAAAATCATTTTTTTAGAAAAATGATAATATTTTTCGGTGTTTGACTAAGACCTGAAAATGAACTGAAAACTACTTTTCGCCGTTTGGTAAGGAAAATCTCAGTAGATTTTCTATCGCTAACATAGACAATTCTTATATTTTTTTATGAAAATTTTGAATTTTTCAATAGTATTTTATTTTTGAATTTCTTATAATTTTTTTTATTTATTCCTTCTTTTGTAGGTCACCGACCACGATAACGGCCAGCTACCGGCCACAGGCAAGAGACGAACTCAAGTCTCACCAGATCCGCCGAGGTGGAACCTCGCCTGTGGCCACTCGCTATGGCTAGCACCGACAGAGGAAGATAGCAATGAAAATATTTTTTAAAAATAATTAGAAAGAAAAGGAATGTGAGGAGTGTACGGAAAAAAGAGGAGGTAATATGATTTCTCCTTTTCTAAAAAAATGGAAATCAATTTCCCCATTTCTGAAAGTGTTTTTTCATTGATGGAAAAATTTTCTTGATTAGTTTATTTTCTGTGAACCAAAGCCAGAAAATTTAGAAAATTTTTTCCTAAAAATCATTTTCCGTGAAACAACGGAGCCTAAATTAAAAATACGACCTTTAGCAATGAGAATACTTTGAAGCACTTATTAAGTATACTTAATTTTAAAAAAAAATACTAATGAAAATTAGATTACACATGACAGAAGAAAAATAGTTTACACAAAACAGCGAACTTGCTTTAAATAGATTCTGGCCCTTTTAGGAAATTAGGAAGGGCATGCAAGAGATGGGGTTTACGTCCCTCCTTTACCTTAGATTGCTTTTCCGGACTAACAAACAAGAAAAATGATTGAACGTGTTGACAAGAGGCGATCATACACTATTTTTAAGCAACACTCCTTAGCAGGGGCACCCGATCATGTACATCACAATAGTCAGAAACCGATTAAGTTAAACATTCGTTTAGTGTTCGTCGAGATTTCGAGTTTCCAAATCCCCCGGGTTTCCATACGGCATAATTTGTGTTTTTGGCGCGGTAATTTTATTTCCATGATCGATAATCTGCATCCAGATTGATCTGTAGATTAGCGGGCTTCAGAGAGGTGAACTTAACCTTGTCTCCAATTTACCTGTTATTTATGTTTCAGGTCAAAGAAGGAAAGACAGCAAATAACAATTTTCTTAGCTACAAAAACTGACCAAAAGGATTTCTTTCGAAAATGTCTCTTATTCACCAACAAAAACAATTGGACATGTCTTGTCCACTGTGAGAGAACAACTGAGCAGCTCTTTGCTTTAACAGGATGATTCCATCAACAAACCAACCATGTCTCAGAGCTCAAAATTCTCTCTTGAGAATGGACAACGAACCGCATACCGCTTCCTGGAGATCGATTGCGGACCGAGTACCCACATGAACGAATTCATGACAGACAGCAATAAGAATGAGCTTCTGCTGATGTTCGAAGCCTGAGCATGAAAAAGAGACATAAGAGCACGTATGAATATTCCAAACACACAACACGTAGTAACTGCTGGGGACAATGAAAAGGAACATTCAAAGCAATAAGTTCAACCATTCCGTAGTATTCTATTAGCACTGGCAGCTTCTATTGATTCCATTTCTTCCAAGACTTCAGTCATGGAGGGTCGCTGGAGAGGAGTCGCTTGGAGGCATTTTAAAGCTAGCTGTGCTATTTGGAATGCGCAATCTGTATAATATTTGCCCTTCAATCTAGAGTCCATTATGGTCCGCAGTTTTTTTTTGCTGGTTAAGAGTGGTCTGACCCAGTCCACCAAATGAAATTTCCCTTGCGGACGGCTCCGATCATGTGCCTTCAAGCCTGTTAGTATCTCAAGCAACACTATACCGAAACTGTAAATGTCGCTCTTCACATAGAGATGCCCTGTGAAATCCAAGAGTTTTATGTGATGTTGCAGCGAAGCGTCGGAAAATAACGTCCTGATATTATTGTCAAAATTCAGGACTGAACGTCCTCGAGCACTAAGTCACCAAAAAGCACATTACAATGGAAAACGTTTTGTTGGATTGCCAGTTGCTACATATTCAGGGTCGGCATAGCCATGGGTACCCATAACCCGTTTTGAAATAAGTGCACAGCCGTCTGGGGGAGCAGACTTCGCCAATCCGAAGTCCGAGAGTTTGGCCGTGTAAGACTGCAGAAGAACCGAACGGTGGATTAGACTCGGGTTCCAGCTTAAATATCAATTGCAAACTTCTATGTATCTAGCAAAAAACAAAACGGGAATATCTAAAAGCAACTGGGGACTGGTTAATGGTCTTTAGTTGTGTTCTGAACTTAACATCAAATCTAAGAAGGATAGATTCACAATCAACTATAACCCTTCCGTCAATTAAGCAGAGGGAAACATAGGATTTCCACTCGCTATTTCGACTCTTTTCTCCTGGTTAGAGGACACAATTCCAAGTCCTCAAAGTGGGATACTAGCATGTCATTTGTCATAATTATACTTCTCCCAAGAATTTGACTATTTTATGATACAAGACCTTAATCATTTTAAGGAGGATAAAGTACTAACCCCATCTAGCAAAATATTTGAAGATTTGAAATCCCTGACTATTATTTGCCTCTTAAAACTGTGCAAGAAGGCCAGGCCTCTGGCAGCCCCGATCGCAATCTTGAGGCGTACATCCCATGGAAGATGAGCAGTGGAGCCCTCTGTAGCTGAGTAATGTACAGTGTAAGATGTGAGTAATGCTTAAAATCAAGTACAAGTTCAAGCTAACCTGGACTTTGAAATAGGCATATGCATCAACTATGACTATCAACTGATCAAGAAGATATGTTAAACAATGGGCACCCTCAAGGAGACGTTTCAGAAATTCAGAGTGATTAGACCACTTACTTCTGAATAGCTGGTTTTCCAGACTGCCCATTGGCATGAACTCATAAACAAGAGCTAAATTTTCATCCTCTGGACAAAATCCCAGGAGCTTGGCAAGGTTAGGGTGAGATAGCCTTCCAAGAAAGTCTATCTCCCTCTGCATGAAAATAAGCAAAAGAGAGTCTCACACTTCGTCAGAGTAAGATATGAAAGAAATTGCAAGCCCCCACAGCATACCAGGTAGAGGATTTTCTCCTTAGGCTTCAGTGTCACAACCATCCGGTATGGGTTTAGCTAGTCCATCACAAAGTTAAAGAAATGCGAACACAAAGCTCGTTGCTGTTAACTACTTGGAGCCTTATAATTTAATCTTCTGAGGATCATAATGCCTGGATAATCTCAAGAACAAACCTAAAAGCATGCTTTCAAATGTAACTAAATCTTTGATATTTCCTTTCTATCGGTATGATTGAAGCAAAATAGCTTATGTTGGGTCTGTTAGATAACTGAAGACTTCACAAGGATCGTGAACTTATGCGTAGGCAATAGCAACAAACATCTCAGTCAGGCATCAGCAATCCTGTTGTCTGCTGCCTACTGCCATCATTTTTGCATCCTAACAAAGCCGATGAGGCAATCAATCAACTGTCAGAAATATCTGATCTCTCTATGACCAAAATCAGATGTAATCCTACAAGGGCCCTTTACAAAACAAAATTGCAAGGCAAGATCACCACTTAAAAAAATCCTAGCATAATCAACTTCAAGTACATTTGGATTTGCATTTACATAGCCATCCTGATTCAGGTTGTCTGGTATTACTGCTCCTGCTATTTTCACATTGAAGGTGCTTATTGAAACCCTTTAATTTTGCATGACAAGCTCCCATTAGTGCCATCAAGCATTTGGGTATAGAGAATGAAGACGACTTAGTTCTTACCCGCCACTCTGTATACCCTTGGATACTCTCTGGTTTTAATATTTTCACAGCCATTACAGCCTTTGTCCTTCCAGAATCTTGCTTCCCATGAAGCATCCCTTTATAGACATAACCAAATCCTCCTTCTCCAATCAGCAAATCGCGTCCAAAATTTTTGGTTGCCTCTTTCAACTCTGTGAAACTGAAGACAGTCAAGTTGGGGTCTGCCAAAACCTCTCCACCTCCAAAGGCCTGATTGTCACCGGAAGCCACCAATTCATGGCTACTGCTGGCTGCAGAAGATGATGAACTACTGATTGTCAACTTCCTCCCTGTAGTTTCCCAAACAGAAAACACAAAAAATTGTATCAGACGATAAAAAAGAAGAAGACTAAAGAATCCTAACTGAAGCAGAAAGATCCATTTTATAGGGACAAGATAGAGAAAACTCTTCCAAAAACTTTTAAGAGTACCCGATCTAAGATGACCAGTAAAGCTAGGAGTAGGGAAGTCAGGAGTGCCATAACACACCCCCATCCCTCTCTCTCTGAACAGGAACTACTTTTCTCTTCCTTGCCTCTCCTAAATCTTATTTCCCTGGAAGAAGAGGACATTGACTTTTTCTTACATATAGACAAATGAAACCACCCAAAGTCAATCGCTGCTGATATTTTCTGGACCACCAAACACTCTCGGCAGAGAATCAACCTGGCTTCACACATCGTTTTCCACACAAAATTCCAATGCATTTAAGTATTGACTCACGGTGGACTTCTACAGATAGGACACAAAAAAAGAAAGATCGTCAATGAGGCACAGAAAATTAAATCCCTCATCGTTAAAAATTTCACCATTAGCCATCTATGTATGTGCTTTGGGCACTCATTGAGTATATTTAATAGGAAATTTTTTAAAAAAAATCTGATTATACATGACAGAAAAAAAACTATGAAAAGTTGCAAACTTGCTTTTAGTAGCTTTTGATAGTTTTTTAGTGTCACGTTTTTTTAACGAAATCCTTTAGAAAATTGATGAGAGCATGCAACAGATTAGATTTACATCCTTACTTTACCTTATACTGCTTTGCCAGATTGTTAAACAAGGAACGGTTGACAATAGACAAACTCAAACTGTATGTATGTTTGCTCTTATGCTCTCTCTATTTTCAGTTCACATCTTAAGTTGGCAGCTCATTGCATTCTATGATTTTGTCATTTTTTGTTCATGTCCTCCTACGAATTCAGTACATTATTTCTTGTCGTATTCAGATATTCTCCTTATGTGTCGTATTTTACCTCAAGCTGTGTCCACCATTACCCGCCCCAGGCAGTATCATTTTAAGCAAGAAGTAAAAAAATTTGGATCAAGAATAGAAAGTACACATGAGGAGTGAGAAAAGAAAACTTGGTTAAATACTACAAATGAGAACTGCTGTAGTGGCTAATGAGCAAGTTTGTCTCTCGTGAATATCTCCTTTATCTGTGTGATTTTGATGACTAACAAAGGTTCTCTCTTCCTCTTCGAAGGCCGGTAATTTTCGATGCAGAGACTTTAAGACATTCGCCTTGTCGCAAAAAATATATTAAGGACGTGAAGGAAACAAAGGCTGTTAGACTGAGCAAAAACTAGTTCATCCTCTTGATTCCAATTCCATCTCAAATTCCGCTTAGCGTGCATCTTCTCTGCCAAAAGGCTATCTTAGTAGAAAGATGTGCTAGATTATCCAATACTTAGGAAGCAGCTATCAGGACATATTTTGCACGTTGATTTGGCAAATGTTTCCAAAGCAGAAGCAGGGTCAATCATAGCAACAATCACGTAATAATCACGGGACATTCAGGCCGGGCCATGACTTGAGGAACGATTCCTAGTCCCATGGTTTGGGATTTGGATGATACGACATATGTACCAGAAGCAAAGGCAAGTACCATCCCGCCAATGGCATCCGCAAGTTTGGAATATCTCACCCTCTTGAAATTTCCCCGAAAGCATTTGCATGCTACCTATGACAAAGTCATTTGAAAGCCGGCCTCCCTGCTAGAGCAGCAATTCCTGGATCAGGCCCATTGTTGGTGTAGCCGCCAGGCATGGTGAATGCAGTCGTGAAGGTGAAGGTAGCTATGAGCACCACGACAACCATCTGAAGCTCGAGCATGCTTCTTTGTTATGAATCTATCTCATCTAGTTTGATCACATTGCTTCCTGTTTGGCCCTGCTCACGGCTGATCGACTCTTGACCAATCCTTTTGTTGCCGACGTAATCAATAAGCAAAAGGATCCGCTCAACGCGTGTTTTACTCTTGCTGTTCTGACACCGATCTAAACAGACAGAATGTATCAGTCGATGATCTAGTTGAACTGCTTCAACACTTCCATAGTAAGCAGCATGAGGAAGAGGAGTCCACCAGATGCTATCTACTTCTCTGATCATCAGTGTTCTCTCGTATGACAGTTTCTTCACAGCAAACTTCCCAAATCTCGATTATATGAGGATCACAAGGTATGATTAAGACTGTTTCAGGCTTGAGATTGACTCTTATGATGTGTTATTTCCTCAGTTCTCTTTACCGTGCTCTTGGGGCAATGCAGCAGCATCTATGGCATGGTTATCTTGATGGTTTTTTTTCCATCGTGCATCTTCTCCTCTCTTAGATAAAGTGGTGCAATTAATACATATGTAAAACTAAACGCCAGAAGCTTTTGGCAGAGGATTCCTCTAGTATTCACCAAGGGAATCGTCTGCTCTTTGGTTCCTGAAATCGAAGGCTGAGGCTCTAGTTAGATGTTGCGAAGTATCAGGTCGAAAGAAATTTGACAAAGATATCACTCGATGAAGGTGTTTGCACTGCACCTTTGTTACTTCTCTCCTCTCAAGTTTTCTCCTTTCCATTTCAATACACTAGATCTGGACATTTCAATGAGATTTGCTGATGCAGTTTAGCCTGGAAGCATCCTACAGCCTAGAGGTTATTAAATTAGTAAATGCTTGTGCATAGTTAATCTGATCGTTTACCCTTTGTTTTATTATTGCATCCCAAGCTTCTGGACAAAATCTAACCAGCTCGTCAACAATACGTGGCCCTGAAATGCTGCGATAAGAAGAGGGGATTCTGCATGTTGGTCTACGAGGTATGCTGCAGAGTTATCATCTCGCCGGAACAGCTGAACTGCTTCAACTCCACCCAAAGCTAGCAGCATAATGAGGAGGAATCCAGCCAACCTGATCTCCTTCTCTTATCATTCCTGGCCTCCTGTCAACGATCATGTCCAAGCAACCACCGCAAGTGCAATAACATGAGAATCGCGACAACACGTAAGATAGTTCTCAGCACTTCAGACTGAATATTGACACTTAAGATGCATTTTTCCATTGAAGTTTTCCTTCTGTCTCTGCGTTGAGGGAGCAATATTCTAAGGTTTCTCCACCAATCTTCCAGAACACAACGCAGAATCAAACTAACTTCCATCCAGTAGAATGTACAAATCCACATAGTTGATTGAGAAGAAGCTTCCTCTTCTTTTCAGAAAGTCGTCTGCCCTACTAAAACCAGAATAAAGGGTCGACGCTTTTTCATCAGAGTTGTTCATCCTTAACGATGCCTGGTGAGGATAAGAGGATGCTCAACGTGTTTGATGGATAAGTGTACGGAAGAAGCCTTTGTTGTAAGTGTTTTTAATGGAGAATGTGTTATGGGATGCGTTCGAATGAAAGAAAGGATAGGATAGATGAAGATCATCATCAAAGCTATAAAGGAATGATCCACCAGCCCATGACAAAGAATTCGAGTCTCGCCACCAAAGAATTGGATAAAGAACCATAACAAAAGTCGCTCACTCGAGAGGAATTCTCATGTATTATCAAAACTCAATTCTAAATCACATGGTTGAGAGTTCACTTGTATTCATAAAGGAGCTAAGCAAAACATTAAAGACAACATGGGAAAATAGCCAAAGTTATAAAAAATACAGGGAAAACGTGATACGTATGAACACACCTAGATACTAGAAAAATGTCCATTAAAAACATGAAAACTGATGTTTTTTCCTTTTTCTTTTTTTTTTTTTTACCCTTCAACCTTGCAAAGCGCACCACCAACCGTGATCATAATTTTGTACACACTTCTCGAATTGTAGGAAGCGCCCATACATTGGAACCCTTTGTGGACCACACTTGGATCAAACCCCGTGGCCAACACTTCCCTCAACGTGCTGAGATATATGAATCGGGCTTGATTAATTGATGATAACTGAGTAGGGCTTCCTCGAGTTATGATCAATGGAAATCCCATAAGCTCTCCAGCCTCCAGCATACACCCTAAAAGATCGGGCCCGTTTCTATCTGACGGAGATGTATACGTTCTACGCGAGGTTAGCACCGATTTCTTTTGTTAATTCTCTCTCGAGGCAAGAGATCCCAGGAATACAAGCTCTGATATTTGGCTCCACTCCGAAAAATTCAGATTTCAGCTTGGCCCCCTCTTCCGAGCAACTCTTTACAACTGCGACCTTAGGGTCGTGCTTTTATCCTTCTAAAGGCGCTCCATCCTCCCCCCCGAATCAGAATATCTTGCACGTTCAAAACGTCATCCCTCAAATCTTGGTGGGTTGACCTACACTTCTGACTCCGAAGCATTCCTAGACTAGACCTCCTATATATTAACAGGCCTCTACCGTACGAGCTTGGTGTGTTTTAAACAGCTTCCTCAGGAATGACGCTAGCTCCACGAAAG
>JAGVVM010006452.1:0-32824 GCA_019149425.1 Psidium friedrichsthalianum
AAAGCATGGGTTTGGTTTTCCACTGAAGAAGAGTGGTGGCTATTGACTCTGCAATGCTTGCACCTTATCTTTGATCATCTGCCTAATGATTTCTCATCCATTCCGTGTGATACTTTGCTAGGTGTTACCCTTTTACTGCTTTATTTTGTGAAGATGAAAGCTACCCATTTTGCTTCTTTTCTCCTGGCTGATCTAGTGCTTGTGCTTGTTTTCATATTTTGGGGGAGGAATATGTAATTTTAGGTTTAAAAAGTTTCTCCTCCTCTCGGACTGAAACAATATTTTATTTGGTCTATTGGACGTTGAATACACTTTCTTATAAGTTATTTATCATTTAATTATTGTTTTGATGAAATGGATGCAGGATCTACGGAGAAAGCTTCCAGTTACTCGCACCCTTTTCCCCTGGCATAACACCCTGCAGTTCAGTCTTACGAGAGATATCTCCAAAGAACTTGGAATTGAAAAGTGAAATTGCAATAAGATGAGCCAAGATCCATTTTGTTTGAGGTTCGAGGTAGATAATACTTATTCATCTGATGGATTGAAGGCATTGAATGTATGTTTACACGTGGAAGTTTTTGCCATGCCTTGCCTGTTCCATTTCCTTGGCACCCTTCTTTTGGTTTTTGAATCTTGCGTATCATTTGGTGCCCCCATCTTTCTGTGTCCTTGTCAATCACTGCTGTGCAGATTAAACCTCTACTAGGAGTCTAGGAGTCCTCAGTTTTGGCAATTTTTTTTTTTGTGTGACCATTTCTTTAAGCTCTGTATAGTGAGGTACGAGAGTTCTGGTCCTCATTGGAGGTCGGTCGAGATTAGTCAGAAGAATGTTGTGACAAGTGAATTTAGTTCCCCACTAAAGTTGTGAAGCCAAAGTTATTTGATTGAATTAACCTGAGTGAAGATCAATACATGTGCTTTCGTATTGTGGCTTGAGCTGCAGTACCATCACAGCTGTTCTCGTTGAAGGTTCTATCTATGTACTGAAAACACACTCTCTCTCTCTCTCTCTCTCTCTCTCTCATGATGTTGCTAACATGGTTGCTAACTTGCTTTCTTGAATTAAAGCGAAGTAGGTCCCACCCAGCTTGTTGGTAAAGGTTTAACTTGGACTTTGATGCTGTGACTAGCGGATAAAGATAGAATGGCAAAAATGGCTGATGTTGCTCTTTTTTGCTTGCCTGTGAGACATGCATGGTTAGTTGAGGTTGCAAATCATATTTGTGCTGCAAATCTTGCCAATGCTTGCAAATTATTTGGGACAAGATGGACTGCTCTGGCAGCTGCATATAATGTCAACCCACTAGTTATGAGTCCTGTGTAAAGAAGGGCAAAATCAGCTTTTTTACTTGTGAACTTAATGAATCAAATGAAAATGAGAACTTAGAGAACTATTATTGTATCAATTAGAGATCTTAAGGAAGATCAAAGCACCCACAGAAGGGAAAATAAATTAGCTTACAGACTGCAAAAGGATGAAAGCACCCATAGCTGTAATGAATCAGCTTACTTGGTTCTTAACTGATGATGTTTGGATTAGATGAACTATTTCATGCCTTGTTCAGTTTACACGTGAGAGCCTAGAATATATTTTAAAACAAGCAATTGAGAACATGATGAAGTTTAGTTTCCTCATTTGTGTTATTTTCCTCTCTGGGATGATGCAGTTTAGCCAAATCAGACACAAATGTGCTCCAGAAGGCATTGTCCTTTTAAGCCTACAATATTTGTTTGGCTGAGTTGTTGTAAGTAATGCAATGACATAGCTTTGCCTTCTGTTGAAGCACATCTCTGATGATAACAGTGAGATCGGTTGCTTACTGACCAGAGTTCTGCCTATCAATGTGCCTGAATTTGCGTTCCATTTATGAGAATTTTGTAGTTGGTCCTTTAATTTCTTTGATCACAGTGGTGTCCGAATGATATAGTTATAAGAAAGCTATCCATTAGTCTCTTTCTTTCTTGTGAATGGCTCTTCAAATGATACCTGATTGTTTTTGTCAATGATATATTTGTAACACAGCTATCCATTAGTCTCTTTCTTTCTTTGTGAATGGCTCTTCAAATGATACCTGACTGTTTTCGTCCAAATCATGTAATTATAACACAGGTACCCATTAGTCTATTTCTTTCTTTGTGAATGGCTCTTCAATTGATATCTGATTGTTTCTCTTTGAATAGTGAGTCTTCCGAAACATGCTTTGCGGAGGAAGCCGGTCATATTTAAGCTGATTTAGACTCTATTGTCCATTAATTGACTCTTCAACCGTATGACACTAGAAACTGTCAGACAGATTTCAATTACCATGGCTTGCTTCAGCTGTTTTATCATACCCCCTTCAGAATTCATATGCTATGTCTTAAGTTGAAGATGCGGCTGAAATATTTACTGCTTAAATTTGAAGTGTTTTGTGAATGTGAATGCGGAGACTCATGGTAGGGGCATAGATAAAGGACTTAAAGCAGGGCTGATGCTTGTGAAGTTGTTGCGCCTACTGCGAAAGAGAATTCATCTATTGAGCTTCTTGCTTCGTGGATGTAAAGTTAACTTTGACATCCTGAGAAATGGTTCAAACACTCGATTACACAAATCATCATTATGTAGTGGATAGTACTGCTATCCCTCTCTTTTGCAACCCAGAAGGGGAACAGCTCGGATCGATCCTACTGTCTTTGATCATGGTTTTGATGGCAGGTAGCATTGATTGCCAGTTAAGTTTTGAATACATGAAGCGGGATTAGTTTAGGATATAATGAGTCAAATGTTGGCAAATTCACTTTCCCTTACCAGATATTGTTGCTAATTGTCGAAAAGATTCCTGCATGAATTGCACTAGCAAGTAGAAAATGTGGAGCGCTCCGTTGAGATTGAGAAACGCAGGTCCTGGTACACTTCTGTTGCATGATGGCATTGCCAAATCTTAGATTCACCGAGCCATCGGAACTTAGACGACTTTTGCCCAAGCGAAACAATTGAAACATGGACACTAAATGATTGATTGGCCGGGAGAGTCCTCAGATGGTCCCATATAAGGTGTCAAGTCTTTGATAATGAAACTGTGAAAACTTAATGATTGAATCCTTTAAAAAGGACGGGCAATAATTAAAGGGAAAAAAGACACACAAGAAGCCAAAGCGAATCTTAACCAGCATCAAATCCACTTCTTTGACTAGTGTCCTTACGTGGGAGACTCCGATTGGTGATTGATCTGTCAGAGCCGTAAATAATGTACAGCAAACGCCAAATCGCACCTGTCACGGGTATATAATTTTCTGAAAGTTCGGGGACTGAAATTTATATTTCCAGAAACTCGAGTTATCCTCAGGTAACGCACATGCACAGAGTACCCGGTCGCTTATCTGACAGTGTCCGTCTTCTTCCTCCTTCACCGTCAACTTTGGTTAGTTGCCGTCGCCGGTGCACTGGAATGGCGGAGATCAAAGCCCAGGCCTCTCCCCACGATCACGAGCACTCGCTCGTCATGCCGGACGCCGACGTCTCCGTTGACAAGCCCGGCAAACGAAGCGCGTCGCTTCTCTGGACGTCTTCAAGGCCTCACCGTCGCGGTACAGTTCACCTCTCTCTCTCTCAACGATTCATTGTCGGTATCCAGTTGTGATTGCGAAGTTCCATGCTTGTTGCGGAAGCTTCCTGTGTAATTGCTTTCGTCTTTTCATGATTATTTGGGCGGTTAAGCTATCCTTGAGTTGAGTGATGGGTGCTCTTTGAGTCTGTGTTGTTTATTGCTTAATAGTTTTTGTACTTGAATACTGAGTTTGACGTTCTTGTGAGAAAGCGCTTATTTTATGTTGTGTGTTTTTAGCTCCTATGCTGATTTTTGGGGTGGGTGACAGCGCCTCTGATTTGGTGGAATTCTATACTCGTTAGGTTTTTTTTGAGTTGCAATTTCAATACTCCCAAGAGCTCCGTCTGTTTTGCTGTGTATATAGTCAGAATAAGTGTTTACTGTTACTCATATAGCATAGCATGTTTCATCATGTTTGAGTGACTGCTTACTTGTTTTATGACGAGTTAGTGATATGTGCGCATTGGTGAATGGGTTGGGCAACAGTGAGGGAGGGAAATGGTATGGAGTATTAGAATAGTTTTCATTTACATGTTCGCTACTGTCTGGAATTTGATTTTCGCGTTTTTCACATGAGAATCTTGTTTCGTGTGTTCTCAGAACGTGTAATACGTTTTGGTGTTTTAGCTGATGGTTTTGGTGGATGATGCCGGAGGAGAATGGCCTATGATTGCACATGCGCCGTGGATGGTTGTAAACTTGCCGATTTTGTGATGCCTTTCTTTTCTTTTTCATTGGTTGGTATGGCCATCCACTTGCTCTTAAGGTTTGTATTCCTCGCATTTTCTATTCGATAGAACAGAGCTGGTGGTTTTGCAAAACCTATGGGCTCTTCCTTTCAACCATTTGGTCTTTTCCTGTAGAGAATTCCGGATCGGTTTGAAGCCATTAAGAGGTGATTTACGGACTCTCAAGCTCCTCTTCTGGGGTCTACTGCTGCAAGGTTAATCTGTAATAGTATGTGTATTTGTTCTTGTATGATATGAAAGCAGAATTATATTGATGATGTGCAGTTCCGAAGACAAGTTTTGTAAAGAAAAGGAACTTAATGTGATATGGAAATCTCCATTTGCATTGTACTTTGGTTTGTTTTCTGTTGGTAGTAACTGGAGAGCAAAGGGCGAAAGACTTGAAATAGAGAGTTCCAGTCAATTTGATGCTTACCTATTTCATCATTTGATGCAGGAGGTTACTCACTGCCCTTGACAAACTATCATATGGCGTTGATATGAAAATGATAAGGTGGTGTGGCATTCTTCAGGTAACATGATTACTTGTACTTATAGTTCACATCCTTTTTTGTAATTTTGATTTGATAGTATGTTTTGTGCTTTATTTTTTTGGCCCAATGACAGAACAGTGCATGTGGGTATTGTTTTTCTTTCTTGGTCTAACATGTGTGTATTGTTTAACTGCAGAGAATTGCTCTTGCGTATTTGGTGGTGGCACTGTTTGAGATATTTACAAAAATCCACAAGTTAAGTATGAAATATCTGGCTCGTTCTCAATCTTCAGAACGTATTGTTGGCACTGGTTGGTATCCGAACTTTACCAACTTTTCTTGGCAATGGGAATTCTGGATCTACCATTTCAGTGATGCATCTGCTGAAACAGCTATTTTCTATGTCAAATATCAGGTTGTTTGGAGCATGTATTGTTACTGTTTACTTGGCTATTCTTTATGGATACATGTTCCTGATTGGCAATTTACAGTCCAGGACAGAGATAAACCCAACTATGGGAAGGTTTTCAGAGTAAGTCCTTTCTGTGTCCTAGTCTCACTGTACCTAAATGGCATGTCAGATATTCTTATAATTCTACGTTAATTGTAGGTAACTTGTGGCACAAGAGGAAACTTAGATCCTCCATGTAATGCGGTAGGATACATTGATAGAGAAGTTCTTGGATTAATCACATGTATCAGCATCCAGCTTGGAAGAGATCAAAGGTGCAAGATGATTTACCTTGCTAAATAAGAGAATTAATTTCTTATGTCAGCGAGTAGTAATCTAGCATTTATAAATGGTTTCTTATCTCTGAAGTGCTGCAGGATTGCAATGTGAATTCTCCATATGAGGGACTGATACGGAATGATGCTCCAGCATGGTGTTATGCACCTTTTGAACCTGAAGGAGTTCTGAGGTCTGTCAAGCATTATTGCCATAATTGTTGAGTCTTTTTATTTTGCTGTTTTCAGATGCCTATTAGCTTGTGGCTCGAGTTTTGTTCTACCATCTGATGGTCCCCATTAAATTATTAAAATATAACTTACAGTGGGGAGCTTTTTCAAGTATTTTCTTGATTTTAGTGCACTTCAATGGAAAAACCATTGGCATGATGTTGGAGTTGCTCCATTTTGTCCTGGTTTTCACGGCTCCATGTCATGGAGACTACCTCCCCACAGGGCAGGGGTAGTGCATGGGAGCATTGTGCTGTGGGTCACCCCTAACACACCTAACTTCCTTGTAAACTCTATCAAATGCTCTGCAAAATGTGCCGTCATCTAATGGCATGAAGCATCATGATAATTGCCAAGTGGGTTTACAGGGGATCTTTTTGTTTGCAGTTCAATATCTGCTATTCTCTCCACAATAATCGGAGTGCACTGTGGTCATGTGCTCTTGCACTTGGAGGTAGGTGTATTAGTCTGGTATAATAAATTTGTTACTGTTCTTGACTTGACTTATTGGAAGAACAACTGTTTCAGGATCATTCAACCAGACTGAAGCACTGGTTCTCATGGGTCTTTCTTTGCTTATTTTGGGAATAATTTTGCATTTCACCCATGGTGAGATCTTTATAATCTGACATGCACAACTTTGATTTGTTCTTTTATGCGGCTCTTAGTCTGCATGATACTTATTTCCTTCGATGCAGCAATCCCTTTAAATAAGCAGTTATATACACTCAGCTATGTCTGCGTAACAGCTGGTGCTGCAGCGTTGGTATTCTCAGCGTTCTATTTCCTGGTATATATCTTGTTGTCTCATGTTTCTTGCCGAAATCTTAGTTCTGTTGTCAATTGTCTGCACTGAATGATCTAACTAGATAGAAGCAGAAATTGTGGAGAAACACAGTTTGCCTGAGTTGCATATAGTCAGTAAGATGTGTATTACACGGCTAAGCTTTAACTTAGTTGATTTCATCATTAAGGCTTAATTGTGTTGAGATGAGTGTGTCCATTCTTCTAATTTAGGCTATTAATGGGAGTGGCAAACATTATCAGCATGGTCCAAGTACTTTTAGCGGATCGTTCCCGGAGTTCGTCTCCTAGTAATGATTTGTTTTAACAGCACATTATGTTAGCTGCAAGCAAAGTCTACCTGGCGACCACTTATACAAGATTGTGCAGGCATCTGCAGAAATCATCATGCGTAATTACTTCTATATTATAAGAAAACAAGTTACTTGATGTAATTTTCTCCTTGAAAATGTGCAGACAGCTTAGTACAAGAACCCTTGGGAAAGGTTGGTGGTGGGTGTGACTAGAAGTGTAACTTGTTATAGATGACTGAGTTCTATGTTGTTATGCTAGGTTGATGTATGGGGTCTGCTTTTCCCATTTCTTCCGTTGAAATGGATTGGCATGAATGCAATGCTAGTGTATGTGATGGCAGCAGAAGGCATATTTGCAGCATTCATTAATGGGTGGTATTATAATGACCCCCACAATAACCTGGTATGTCACTATAACCTTTCATGTGTTCTTGCTTTTCTCAGGAGTCAATCCATGAACCCTTTAATGAGAAGGGCTCTGAAATAAATTGGAATTATTAACCAAAAGAATGAAACATTGCTGGATCCACCCCTCCTCTTTTCACCTTAAGAATATGCCGAAATATTTCGTTCTTTCATTCTGTTGAGCTGTTGTTTCTTTCCCCTCGAATATTTATTTAATGGAGCCAGAAATGCTCTTTTTGCAGATACCCAATCAAAGATAGTGTTATCCTCACAGAAGTTAAACCTCACACATAAAGGAAAATTTTATTTCTGATTTAAGGCTGTTTGAAATTTGCACGGTGCAGATATATTGGATTCAAAGCACGTCTTCATTGGAGTTTGGCACTCAAAAAGAGTAGGCATTCTTCTTTACGTCATCTTTGCGGAGATTCTTTTCTGGGGTGTCGTTGCTGGCATTTTGCATTGGCTAGGCATATATTGGAAGCTGTGATTTCCATAGGACCCGACCCACGACCTAGTTAGCCTGTCACTGCAAAATGCAGGTATTATTCTGATATGAAGGTTCCGGCTACTCATTCATTCCAAGCATTGGTTTTAGTAGCTTCGGCTGCTGCCAATATTAGCAGCACTAGCCTCAACCAAGTATGCCTCGTTGATGAACATGCTTTTCTGTAAGTGAACCACGTTCTCAGAGCTTTCATGATCCATTCTATGCAAGGATCTATCCCCAAGGGTACTGGACATGCTTTCTCAAGGTCTGGAAAAGAAATCTCAGGCATTCCAATATACAATAACGCCACAGTTGGTCACCTCCTATTTCCAGTATAGCCTTCTTCATGTTTAACATTTCTAATTCTAACTTGGAGATCAACCTGCATTTGAGGTGAAACAGAAGCAGTTCCCTTTTTATCAACTTTTGAACCAAAATACCTTGCAAATAAAGACGTGCAGTAGTACTGTGGAAGGATATGTAGTAGGATCAATGGGTGACCTGACTTTCCTCGCTCCAATTTGAGAAAATGAAGACTTCAACCCATGGTAGGCTCCATATGCTGTTTCTGTCGCCAAAACTTTTGATTGATATCCAATTTAGAATTACAAGAAACTTAACTCGGAGGAGGCTATACTAGGAATAAGGGGTGAGCTATTATCTTTTGTCGTATAGTTTCAAATGTTCGAGGTGTCCTATTCTGAATTTGAGAAAACATATCTCAACCTCTTGGGAGTAATCCAGAATAGGGGATAATGAAAGCCCTTGAGAATGCAGGTTCTCTGAGTTGACGCGGCTGAGGAAATGTTCAAGCTCTGCCTGTATCAATTAAAGGAACTCACTGATGTTCAAGCAGGAATACAAAGTAGTTTGTACTGCTTACATGTCATTCAGAAGACTCGATGTTTATACCCTAGCTGTGAAAGCCATTCATTGATAACAATAAAAATTTCACATGATTGGTCGGCCACATCCTTGCGGGCATCCAAACCTTCACCCTTGTATCTGCCATTTTGGCACGAGGACCCTTTCTACTGTGGTGCGAAATTGTTAGCAAGCAAATTTATTTTTAGATGGATGTAAGAGCAACAAGATATTTCAGTTTCCCTTGTTCCCCGAATTAAACGGCGACTCCCCTTCGATATTGTTCCATCCTAAACTATGCAAATTGTTCTATCCTAAACTATGCAAAATATTCGTACGACGAAACCATGAAATCGCAATGAGAATTATGTTATGGAGTGTCCACATGCAGTAATGGAAGTCATTTGGTCCTTAGAAAACACACTATTCAGGTTCAAGGCATACTATTATAGCTCTTCATCAAGATGCCATTGATATACTCTCTGGTTGCGATCACGAAAGAGCACACAAAAATGCACAAATATTCTGGTGATCTAATGGTTTCAATTTGCCCCAGTGAGATGCCCAGACGAAAACATTGGTTAAGGCCTCCTTAGTTGGAGAGTTCGGACTACTTTTTCATTTTTGGTGACGACCGTCGTATCAGATGCCTTGTCTCCTGTGTCGCGAAACTAACATTAAACCACAATCAAGGCCAAGCCATAGCCAAGGACAGAAGCAGATGGAGGAGTTGGATTCACAAGCACAATGCTAGACTGTTCAAGCCATTTCAAGACCCTGTGGCTCTTAAAATGTTACGCAGCAAAAGATCCATTCACTTGAGCAGGGTCTCATCAGAAACATCTCGCTAGTCTAGATGGACTTACTGCCAATGCCAGGTTATATGATAGTTTCCAATTTCAATGACAGCGAGCCAGGCTGAGATCTGACCAAATGCAATGAGAAACAATCCAATATCCTATCTGAACAGTTTCAGTTCGGGGCAGTATCTAATACCAATAGTTTTGGTGCAAAGGGGTTCAGAGGACCATTACTTAGAAACCAAGATAGCAACTATTAAACAGGGGCATATGACTATCGGAACTTTATTTCTCAAAAACTAAACTTTCCATGTTCACAATTTTAGTAAAATGAGCCTAAACCAAAAGTAAGACGGGCTATTAAGGCGTCCCGTAGCATAGTTTCTCACTTTGTATATAGAACGAAACACGGAAAACCATTCCCAATCTAGCATCACCGCAAGAAAGCTTGTCTAACACTTGATTTCCTTCAGTCCAAAGGCAAGGTAGAGGAAAGTAGGATCAGTAGCACCTTCCTTGTAATATGCAAACACCATGGTGCCATCATCATGCATGCTCTCCCAACGAAACTGCAAAAATAACCAGATCGTTAATCAATCAAAGTCATCAATCATATCTTACAAAGCGAAGAACAGATTAAGCGCTAATTAAGCTGAGTGTCAATTGTGAAGTCGATGCAATTGGGGCGTTGGAGCTTACAATTGGAGGTCACTGAGCTTAGAAAGCAGGAACTTGGTCGCTCCCTCGATGTGCTTCTTGAACAACTCTTGCTTCTCCCCCTCCAACTTGGGCGACAGCAGCTTGATGTACCTCTTCATGTAAGTCACAAACTGCTTCTTGTCGAAAGGAGGTTGCTCTGCAATCACCAAAACACAACCATCCCAAACATGTCGTGCATGAAAGGTTGATACCTCCAAAAGACAATATCTAGAGCAATGGAATAAAAATCCACTGACCTGAAGCCTAAAGGTGTCGACGATGTCCACGACCTTCACGGCCTGGTCATCAACACCCTCGTCTTCCCCGCCACCCTCTGTAGAAGGTTGGCCCCAATATCCACATCGACCGCTCCTTTGACAACCCACTGCATGTCCATAATCGCAACTCGACGTGAATTTTCAAGTCATGGAATCACCCCATCACAAGTTATCTATTCCCATTAAATCCGAACGCAGCATTGATCTGTAATTCGTGTTAATCCATCCTAAGGAGTAAAACTAAAACGATGCCTTTTGACCCAGAATCAAAATAAGCGTGTGAAGGTATAAAGGTTACAACGAAGGGGAGATAAATACTCACCTTCCCTTCCACTTCCCAGAGCATGCCATTCTCAATTTCCTTGTATGGGAAGGAGTCGGACAAAAGCTCATCGCCTGAAAATAGTAACAAGCAGATGAAAGCGTATTACTTCTCACCACCATAAAGACAGATGTTATTGGCTTTTCAGACATGGGCTCATCAAGATCATGAGTACTACGTTGATCTTCAACAAGTCCTATAATAATCACCAATCTCCAAATAACCAACAAGGCTTCTAGTCACTAAAACTTTTCACAACTTCTCTCACTCTGTACACAAATCAAAGTCTCACAGACTATCCGTTTACAGAGGAAAACCCCGAAACATATTTTGATTCAGAGAACCTCTACTATTGCAAGAACTATACAAGGGAAATCCGCAGCATCCCATGGATTAAACATCAAAGTCCTATATTCCCTTTAAAAAGGGCAAAAAAAAAAAAAAAAAGACACTACCCAGAAGAGAAAAGGAAAGAACTTTGCTTTCTTTATTGATCGTACTCCGACGATCACCAAAGATTCTTTCGACCAAGACAGACGAAATTCAAAAGAAAGATTCGTGCACAAGCCCAAGTCAAAAAAACAAAGAGGTGCTTCAGTATCAGCAAAGAAGAAAAAGGTTGCAGCACCTGTGAGGAGATCCTGATACACGAGCATGGTTGCTGCTGAAACTCTGTTTCTTCCTCTTCCGAAAACGAAAATTCTCTGCTTTCCTTGGTGGCCCAGAGAGCCAAAAAAGTACAGCGACACGGAGAGAGAGAGAGAGAGAGAGAGAGAGGAGAGGGAGAGGGAGAGGTGAGACTCGGAGAGATGATAGCGCGAGGTGTGGGGCGGCGAGATTTTGTAGTGCCAGTGTTTCGCGGTGGAAGCAAAATTAATATTAGAATATTTCAATTTTATAACATTGCGCTATTATTCTTTCTCTTGCTGTGAAATTCCGATCGTACCCCTATGATATTTTTCGGGTATCTGCAGTGACCGACATGGGGGACAAGATCATCGGAAGTTTGACCACGAGAGCATGTTCGAATTTCACTCGAACTTGGACTCTTGTGCCCTAGCTGCTCAAGAAACCTTTTTTTTTTTTTTTTGGCTTTAATTACAAATAGGAAACTACTTTATTTGAACAGGAAGGATTTCTTATATTAAAAACAAATCTCTCTCCCAAGTCACACTTCTGTTAGTTTTACATATATCTGACCGATCGACTCGAAAAAAATAATAAATATCCCTCATTAGAATTAAGGGAAGTTTAATATCCTTTTTTGGGTAAGGAATTTTAATCCATTTTAATTAGATGACTTTGGAGCATTGTCTCAAGGGCATTTCCGGGTCAAATTACCTTTAATATTATATGACAAGTACGATTGATGATCCTCAAGCATGTCGTGATTACTTCTTCTATCTTTAAAATGTTGCCGAGAGTCTCTGACATTCTCTCCCAAACTTTACAATGTATTAAATCTTGAATAAGGTGTACTAGACCTAAGGATGATTGAAGCTCGTAACGCATCAAAAAGCAAATGAAAAAAAAAATCATCAAAGCTTGAATTGAATACAGATAATCCTCAATCTTATGTTAGAAGATTGGTTTGCGTGTACCGATCAAGTGTGAAGAGTGAATTTGATCTCTCGCGCTGCCAAGCGTAGATGATTAATGTTTTACCATTAAATCAGGCTTAAGCTCAATGTAGTATTTTGCTGGTGGAGTAAGCACGATAATTTGCGTGCACAGCGAGAAATCTATTTGACCGATTGGCAAAAGCATGCCTCTTTCTAAGTATTCATAGAAGAAAGGCATTGTACTCGCGCCTCGCCACTTTTGGCATGCGACAGTAGAAATTGATGGCTGGAATGAGAACTCATAAGTTTTGCAATGACACATTATCAACCCATAATTTCTTTTTGTGAGCTCCCAAGTGGTGTCGTTCATACTAGTCCAAGAGATAATATAATAGGAGATAAAATAGGATTTAAGCTGGACGATTCCACTAATTAGTCACTAAGTTACAACGGAATGCAATGGTAAAATTTCCAACAAAGAATCGTCGGCACATCTGAGATGAACGATCGATGGACAGATTTTTGTAAATTGAATCTAGCGAACAAGATGAAGTCAGTCAGGCTGAGCAAACATTTGTCGGTCCGATCATCCCCGCTCCGCTCAAAATGATAGTTTACCATAGGCCTGAGAAAAAGGCTCGCTCAATGTCTTCTTTACCATCATGTATCACCAATTTCGAAAATGCTTCAGTTAGAAACTGACGAAAAAGTAACGACCAAAGAAATTTCTTAAACATGTGAACATATGTTGCTATTTTGACGTGGTTAAAAAGACAGATTTGATCAATTAGGTGGAAAGGAAAATGAAATGGAAGACTCCTCCTTTTCTAAAGTGCCATTGGATTAAAGTGGAGAGAGAACACCTATTTTTTTTTTATAAAAAATATGAAACAGGAAAAGGGCAAAGACAGCTAAAGGCATATGCGAATATCCATTGGCATAAATGAAGAGACAGTAAATTGGTCTGAATAAAGCTCCTGGCATGAGGAATAAGGCGGCAATGCAGACAATTTTGACCAACCGAGTTCGATATCGAATCAAGCCATATGAACTGAAGGCGTGCACAGGCATATATAGTCTTTAAGTTTACTGCCAGTGTAATTAGCATTCCCTTTTTAACTCCAATAGCAAGACAAGAAAATTCATTTCCTAAGTTTATACCAAACCATGCTAGTGACTGCCACTTACACGCAATGGCTTTTGGTCGGTCCTGCTAGAGACAACCAGTTGCTGATCCCATCTCCGGGGTTCACCTCGTGACTGAACAAAAGCCAGGATTTCAGGATTTCACGGGGGTTCAATAGGACTAGCCACACACTCATCAATTCATGTCACAGCCAGTGACACAGAAAGATTAGCAGCAGCAGCTGACTTTGGCTCCAGGAGAAATCCAAGAGACATGGTTTTAAGAGAACGACACAGTGCAACTAACTAAGGTCAATCCAGCCAGGGTTAAAAATACCAAACTGCTGGCGGATCAACATGATTGCACTTGGATAGCAATTCAAATTCTCTAACTACTTTTAGTTCCTCAAGACTACTAGATCAAGTCCTCCTCCCCTTCTAAGAGCATGTCAAGATGTTATGGAATGACCGGTTCAATCAGACCTGACCTGCAAATTAGTAAACAATCAATGCCCAACCGGAGATCAAAAGACAAGAATGTGTATCGTGCTCTAAGAACACATCGGTTTCCAATGAGAGGACTTACTGAGGGTGAGCGGGATCGCGACACACTCCTTGGGCTTCTGCTCAGACTGTCCCCCCTGGGTCTCTCTTTCCTGTATGACTGCAAATAAGAAGCAAGCAGTCACATCAGCACATCTTTGTGACGCACTCAAGATATTCCTACTACTGTAAGTAACCCATTCATGTCGTGTGGGGCAAACAGGATAAGAGTCCAAGGAGAATTTCACTCACGGGTGATAATGGAGATCTTGATCTTGATCTGGACCTACAATAAACGTCAATCAAAATGATGCCCTGATCCTCCAATGAAGACCCTCAGTACTGCTTCAACACATAACAACCAAAAGAAAGAAAAGATCCATAGATACTTGCAGCCAAGATAAAAAAGACCTCTTTGTTTATTTTATTTTATTTTATTATTTTGGTTTTCTGATTATGTATAGAGTCTTCTGATGTTTTTCTATTGTTTTGCTTTTCCCTTTTTCGATTTTGTACATTTCTTGTCCTAGCCTTTTTTTTTTTTGTTAATAAAATCCATTATTATCCATCGAAGAGAAAAAAAAAAGCTGAACAGTAGCATCATGCATGCCAAGAAGGTGGCAAACAATTTCTCAAAGAGATGCATGTGTTACCTCGAAGGAGACCGTGGAGAAACGGACCTTGCTGGAGATACAGACGGAGACCGTCGTGAGGGCTTGGGCCTTGGAGACTTGCTGCCGAAGAATTTGAGTTTACTTACTTTATGCAGTTTACATTACTTACTTTATGCAGTGTACACATGTTTTTTAGTGAATATAACTGAACATCACAAACCTTCTACTCCTGTCGCTGTAGCCTGGGCTGCGGCTCCTTGAATAATTGGGACTTCGACTGGGACTTCTAGAGTCATTTCGATGTGAATCGTATTCTTTGACCTAAAGGAAGGACCAAAAATGAGGTTACCGCAGTCAAATTAATCCTCTAACAATTGGTTGATCTCACCATACCCGTATATAAGCTCGACTGAAGGCATTCCTGAATAGAGAATCATCAAGTTTTCTGATCTGCACAAGGAACATGAAATCACTCTGAGAGATGTAATCTTGACAGATTAACATGAACACAAATAAACCAATTGAAGACCAAAGAAACTAGAACATAGATGTAAGAAGACTTACCGCATATTTCATGTCATCATAGTTACTATAATCAACAATTCCTATCACACCTGTAGAGGCATCGCAATGACAACATGAAAAGCTCAGAACTCATCAGCAGCGTAATCTTGTTAGTCCATTTAGGACACTGTGCATAGGAATCCCTAAACCTACCACGCCGATCAGGATACACCTCAGAAAAACAGACATCTCCAGCTCGACGCATATGATCCTAACAAATGAGAGTTCCCATCAGAACTATATTCTCAAAACGAAGGAAAGAGAAAATCTTAATGTGTTATGCGCCATGCAAATACTCCAGACAAGTGCACCTTCAGATCTTGCCATGAAGCCGAGGAAGGTAAGCCAGTGACCAATACTGCAAAATGGAGTCAGAAACATAAGAATCTGAGAGCTGAAAACATTATAAGAGGTACCATAAGAGATGAGTATATATACCACGATAGTCAGAGCGCCTTGAACGGCTGCTGCTGCTGCTCCCGCTGTAACTCCGGTATCGGTCCACAGGTGACCTCTGTCCCCCATGAGCAAGTTCAACCTTGTATACAGGACCATAAAAATACAGATGAGATGGCAAAATACAAGATAGCAGAGAAATCAGAGAAAAAGTTTAGATGTCCTTTTTCACTATAAAATAAGGGAAGATTCTAAAGAACTCACTCGCAACCGGTAGCCATCAAATTCATATCCATCACGACCATAAATTGCGTCTTCAGCATCACGGCGATCTTCAAACTGCAACAAGAATGAAGTATGTCCAATCATAAGAACTTCAAGCATCCAATAAACTAACAGAATAATACCAGAACCAAAGCCATCATTTGAAACGCATGGGGGACCCTAGTGTTACTGATTACTCCATAAAATCTAGAACATAACTTGTTAAGCTATACCGACCTCAACGAATGCATAACCGGGAGGTCTTGCAGGGATCTTCAACTCAATGTCAACAATAGGGCCATACTGCAAAAAGGCAACAATGAAAATCATCAGAAGAACTTCGAGAGAGAAAAAGCAAACGAAAAGGCATAGCCCCCACCCACCCATGCTCATTGTTCCTATTCAGGAATGAAAAGAAAAGAGCTTGACGTATCATCCTTCTAGATCCAGAAAGAAAAACCTCCCCACTTCAGATTGAGAATCTATAGTCTACAATTAATAGTTGATACATGAGGAGTATTCACCTATCAGCTTAAAATGAGGCACACTACATTGAAACTACTATAACTTTTAGACTTAATCATCAATGAGGTGCCCAGTGCAATGCCCGGGGATTAAACACTCAAATCTCTTCCTCTTCTTTAATTACAATAGCAATCTATTCTTCGATCACTTGATTGAAAGAAAAAAATTAGGATGGATGGTAAACTCTCACAAAAATGTAAGGAGACGTTTGGTGTGAAGGAAAAATTTAACAGACTCTCGTAAAACCAGAAGGCACTCAACTAAATGCACAAAGGGAAAAAAAATGCAATAAAAGGAGGACCTTGTAGAACAAATCTTCAATTTCTCTTTTGCGAATGTCCCCAGGAAGATTGCCAACATAGATAGTGCGGCTCAATCGGCTGCTCATTCTCACTCCCCTGAAACCATAACACAAGGGGGAAAAAACCCCAATAACTTCACTGGTAAAAATCCACACATCCACAGAATGTGAAGGAAAAGCTGAAATGGAGCCCATGTAATCTGCAATTACATCTACACTGAAACCGATCAAATGCAAAAGGAAAGCGCTGAACCATGAGAACACACACCGATCGCGATTGAGAACACAAACGCAGCAACAACCCACAAAACGAGAAATGAGCCTTTTTTTCCCCTTCTACGATGCAAAATAATTTTACTTTAGGCTCCACTTAACTTAATAAGTGAATTTTAATTCAAAGGAAAAAAAGCGCGAAGCTTAAACGCATCATTTATGGGGGAAAAAAGGGACCGAATCACAGGAGGGAATTAACAAGAACACACTCCAACGTACATCGCCATCACTCCAGTAGAACCAGCTAATGAATCAATCCAAGGACCAAAGCGTGGAAATCACTCGTACCAGCGAAACGGAGAAACCAGAAGCTATCGACGATTGCGAGACGGATGGAAAGGACACGAACTCAAGAATCAATAGAGCAAACACGAGAATCGACCACCGCGGGATCAATGCGCAAACGAATCATTGACGACGAATTCCGAGAAGGCAAAACGAAAAAAAACATTCGAGATTGAAGAAATCAATAAAGAAATAGCAAACCTCGGAGTCGAAAGATTGCGAAGTCAGGGTCTGTCGTGGAAGAGTCACGTCTGGAAGGTTGGTTGGAGTGAGCGACGAGAGATGATATGATGCCACGAGGTGCGCGATTAGGAAAGGTCTGGAAGCTTCCCGAGCGCGCGGAAGTTCTTCGCGTTCGAGATGCGACTTGCGCCGTCCGTCCGATCAAGGATCGGGCGAGTCGAGCTGGAGTTTGATCAACGGCCCGGCCGGTATCCATCAGGCTCGCCGGCTTGAGGAAAAGTACTGTCCATTAAGATCAGGCCGCATGTGGAAAGTGACTCCAGTCGAGCCTGATCGGGCCCACAGGCTGCTAGGCCCATGATGAGGCCCACTGTCCCTCGCCTTTTTTTTTTTTAGGAATTCTCAGTTTTTACCACGTTAACGTTTCAATATTTCGATATCATCCTCGACTTTGTAAAATTGGTGCAACGCACCCCCGGGGTTCGTGCTGCCCCATGTCAGGACAAACTTATCTTTTGTGGAGAATTAGTCCATTAAACATGGGATATTACATTCTGGCCCCAATTTATTTTAAAATTATGGCAATCTGCTCCTTGGTGTTTTTCTTTTTTTTTAAAAAAAACCAAGCTCCTTGGTGTTTTAGTTTGTGCAATATCTCTCGTGTCTTTGGCATTTATTGCAATATTCGACTCTCCTCAAATATCCTAAATGGGGCCGAACTAATCGTCCTTATTTTCAAACAAAAAAAATCATCCTTATTTTTATTATTATGCATTTTAATGTACTTAAGTGTTTATGTTCAATAAAATATCCGTACATTAATTTTACTCAATCATTCATCGGGCCTTTTTTTTGGCAATTGCATGATTATTTAAAATTTCACTTATATTAGATGTTTTGAACTATCCAAGCAAATGGCAAATGCCAACAATTTATTTTGGATAAAGTGCTAGATTAAAGTTACGAAATCAAGGAGCACTCACAATAACCTATCCTAAAGGAGAATTGTAAATAAAAAAAGTAGTATTAAATATACTATAATTATCACAATTTAGTCTTAAATCTTTTTGTCAATTGTCATAAAGTGTATTTCTATCAATTTAGTCCATCCAGCCAAATAAAATCCAAGCGTTCTACATGGTGTGTTGGTGCTGACATAGACAATTTTAATGATATCTTAGTATTTTCGATTTATTTATTTATTCTTTTTCCTTTTTTATCTTTCTTTTTTCTTCCCTTCCTTCTTCCTTCAGCCGGTTGCTGAACCTCGGCGAAGGCTTCACTACCCTTGCTCAGTGATTGCAAGGGCTTGGCAACCGTCGCCAGCTACAATAAAAAAAGAAAGAATGTAGGAAAAGAGAAGGAAAAAGAATATTATTAAAATTTGAGCTCATCAGCTCCAATCATGCTATATATGACGATCGATATCTATGTCAGCAATTTTAAATTGATACAATTGCAAAAATTTTAGGACTAAATTGATAAAAAAAATATTTAGGATTGTGCAATAAATTGGAGGCTTTTTCTTTTTGGTAATTGTCCCCCTATTTTAATGTTATTGAATAATATTACCAAGAATAAGGGAAATTTAGTAAAGAATTTGATCAATAAAAGATGTCTATTTTTTTGGTCGGAGATAAATAAAAGACGTCAAAAATGGGTCCTCTTCGTAGAATTTGCCAAGTGGGCTATGATCAGCCCCGTTTAGCACGCGCAGCACGCGAACGAAGCGAATTTGCCCATGGTTTTCCCAGGTTGACAACTTGACGAGTCCTACTTTGTCTTCGCTGCCAGCATAAGACTCACGCGGGTTTTCCATATATACCCCCCTTCTCTCCACCGCCACCGTTGTCTTTGACTCCTCTCTAACACCGAATATCTCTCTCCCTCCGCCACCAAAAGCTCGTATCTTTTTCGGACATGGCAGAATCCAAGACCACCGTGGAAGCTATAAGGCATTGGGTCGTCGAACACAAGCTCAGGACCGTCGGTAAGTGTACCGATCATCGGTTGTTCCAATCGATTGAAAAATTTCTCTTTCGTGCGGCTCATTCATTTTTTTTTTTTTCTGGCGAGTTGAATCTGATTTTTGCTTCTTGTGTCGATGTTGTCGTTAAAAGGGTGTCTATGGCTTAGCGGTATCGCGGGTTCGATCGCGTACAACTGGTCTCAGCCCTCTATGAAGACCAGCGTCAAGATCATTCATGCTAGGTAAGAAATAATTTAGTTTTGTTGTTTTCAAATCGTATTGCAGCAAGACTCTGCTTAATTGTTGCGCATTATGCTTTTTTTTCTCCTGATCCTCGGAGGTTTGGATTGAAGTTTTCTTGCTTTTCTGTGTCCTGACAATGCCAGGAACATTCGGGTTATGCAGAGGTTAGAATGTTGTGTGTTCTTAGTTTTCTGTGTCCTGACAATGTCAGGATCATTCAGGTTATGTAGAGAGGATCTGATGGTTGAGGATGTTGTTGTAATCTGGATTTGGGTAGATCTAGGTCAAGGCCACAACCCTTTAGAGGGTGACTCATACAGAGATGGAATGATCTAATATGGGCTTTAAGGCTCTTTGTTTTTATTCGACCGGGCCACATTTAGACCGTCTGCGGTTGCTCTGCTAAATTCTTTTGCTTGTCTTTTCAGATCGAGATCATAATAAGCTCTTGGAAATGAACAAATTGACCCGAGTCTTGTAAAAGTTTAACCGATAATAGTTTATATATGATAAGTGAGCCACTCGACATCGAAATGCTACTTAAATTACCTTGCCTGTGAGCCGACAAGTATATCTATCTCGATGATATAGGAACAACGTGATTGGAAAAAAGCATCTAGGTGATATGTGTTCTCAGCAAGATTCACAGCCTCCACAAATATTGAACGAGCTTCTCCGCAGCCATGGGGTTTAAAATCTCTTGTTCTGGTACTGATTTTAGTTTTTATTAGACATTGATTATAAGAACTACTTTCTGGTATTTATGTGTCGGTATTTGATTCCTATGCAAATCCTCCTATTGGACCTTGTTTTGGACAAATCATCAACTTTCATCTTGTAAGCTCCTTAGGCTTTTTTTGGACTGTGTTTGATTTAACAGTCATCGCGTGTTGTGTAGAAGGTTACGATGGAGGAAGATTTTGAATTTTTGACATGCCCATCTGTGGCACAAGTTATGGATTATTACATAAGCGAATTCTTTTAGCATCATGTATTTGTTGTTTGGGTCGCCTATATGTTGTAACAGTAGTTTAGCCGTACATTACGCCTTCAATTTCATGTTTTGTGCATCTGACGTTCTTACTGACTCTAGTGCTGCTCCAAGTGCTGAAGTTTTTTCGCCTGTTGATATGTACTTTGTTTATTCAGGTTGCACGCTCAAGCATTGACGCTGGCTGCCCTAGCTGGTGCTGCAGCGGTCGAGTACTACGAGCACAAATCAGGAGCAAAGACCGACGACCGTCACGCAAAATATCTTCCCATCAGATCCTTCTCGCACGAGGATTAGAATGGACTGGACCGCACGTATCAACTCTTTTGCCCGGCAGCATGAGACGTAATCAGCAATAAAATCCCCTGTGAACAGAATAATTCGACTTAAATACAGAGTTTTGTTTTTTGGGATTTAGACTTATTTGTTGTAGACTTGGAGGCGAGCGGCAACAGGAATTTTCAGGAATGTCATTCTTTTTGGACGGATACTGATGAATATAGTTGCTTTCTTTCTGGATCTTGATTACTATTGTCATTATGTGCATCTCAAGTTGTTCCTCAGTTTACAGCTGATGTTACAGGACATTTTGCTCATTGGATGAGACCATACGAGGAGCATAACATTTTTTTCTTTTTATCAGAAAAGCACTTGGCAGATGGCTTCAGTACCTCATTGACTGAAAGTCATCAACAGAATGTGCTTTAGGAGAAAACATTTTTTGTGCATTGATTTTAGATCGTGCCGTTGATGGCTTACAACTCAAGCTGCACGACGTTGTGGTTCGGCTCGATTCTTAATTCAGTTATTGAAGAAGTTCGACTACTTACCGAGGATCATGCTTGAGGTATGATTGTCTAATCAGGTTAAGTCGGCTTCCGGCATCAAGTAATTGAAGTAAACCTCGAGCATCAGAAGTAAGACCCTCATCTCTTGAAGTCAATTTAGATTGAGCTCCTATCCAGTTTTGGACTATCAAGTAAGGCCAAGTTCGATTAAGAAACCCTGTCATTTTGTTGTGGCTGTAGCATAGAGGCAATGCATCGAGACAGTCAAGTAGATTGCTTGTCACACAAGTCAGAATGGATATTATTTTGTGAGATACAATGAAAATTGCGATGAAGTGCCTTCACCAGTGCTTGAGTTATGTTTAATCACTCGGCTTGTTCGATTCGAGGGATCCAAATGATGACTATATCCATGATTGTCGCCAACTATATTGGCTAGTAACGTAGCATGTCATAAAATTGTAACACCGTCTAAAGTTGAGATTGTCTCAACTCTTTAGTGCAAGATCTAGCACTTCGCTGTCAAACGAAAAAAGAAAGAAAGAAAGAAAGAAATATGTGTAGTTGAATTTGTGCTCGAAAGCAATGAGATAAATTGAGTAGATTCTCTTTACACATCTTATATTTGCAAAAGTATTCTACTGATAAAAAGTATGAAAAGATCTCTATATCATTTTCCCCCTAAAAATAATGTGATTTGATCAACATCTCAAGAAAGATTATTATATATGACCATAAAACAACATTTTGAAAAAAGAGATGAGTACTGGAAATATACTGATAGTTTAAGGCTAAATTGGCACAATTAAAACGATTTAGGATTGAATTGGTCGCTGTACAATTTGGATCTTTTTTGACAATTATCTCCTTGCAGGATTCAAGTAGCATGCCAATTAAAATCGTGAATTAAATGGTTAGCAAACCATGCATTCCTGACTTGTTGTTAACTCATTTCTCTTTAGGTTAAGCTCATTTCCTATATTCAATAAGTCCATTGATCAGTGAGGGCAGTGAGGTGCAAAGAATTTCTCAGTGTGTTTCTTATCCTTACTTTAAGCAATAAGTCCTTTGATCACTGATTTATTATCATACATGGATTTGGCTTTTGCCCCAAAAAATTCGATACTCGGTCACTTCAATCGCTTCATGGCTCACTCGGAAGATGGTCCCTCACGGTGCACCGATCAATGATCGCTCTCGACAAACCAAAAGCTCTCTTGTCCCCGCACCGCCACATCGTCAAAAGTATCTTACCTCGGGGTGGTTTGTGTGGCGTGTAAATGCAAGAAGCTCATAAATGCACAACAATATAGGCCACATACTTAAACCTATGAAAGATCTCTCCTGTTCAAATTTTAGTGCACATACACAATGGTTATTGTATTTGTCAAACAGGGAACGGTGAATGGCGGATAGGCAAATGGCGGATGGAGGGCCGACGGACGGTGGAACGGCGATCGACAGAATGGTGAATGAGTGATCGGCGATTGGTGGACGGCGGACCACGGACGCGAGAGAAAAGGAGTAAGCGATGGGAAGAAGTCTTATTTCTCATTTCTGTTCAAAAAACAGAAAAGTTGAAAATTGAAACTTCTCATTTCTGTTCCAAACTTATTTATGGAATAATAAAAAAAATAAAATTGCGTTACCAGACTTGTTATAGAAACAGATTTGAAATAGAAATAGAGAAACAAAATGATTATCATCCACGCCTTCACACACTTGATAATGGAAAGTCTCGTGCGTGCCACCATGATAAAGTAGAATGAGATTTGGTTGAAAACAATTTGAAGAGGTTGCTTCCCGTCACAGGAATTGCTCCAAACACTTTCAATAGACTGTCAGAGTGAGATGGCTCATTATTAAAATATCGTTCGGCTCTTATAATGAAATATCCTTGTGATAGGCTTTGACAATTCTTGGACAATAAAAATTAACGCTTCAATCTGTTTTCTGAGATGGAAATTGCATGTTAATCAAGTTAAGCGTGTGTATTGCGCATTAGCCCCTCTTATTTAATCAACTAATCTCGAGAATGGCATATCACTGGATGAACTTATGTAACAAAATCACTTACTATTCTAGTGTTGCTCAAGGTATTTTGAGCCACTTCGAGTCATTACGATGAAAATTTGACTGCGGCATTCATGAGTCCAAATAGAATGGGAAAGGTGTGCAATGTCATCACCTTTTATCGGTCTACTTAGCAAATAGAATGGCAAAGCAGAACATTATTGTGTAATTCTAGTGGCTGACGACAGATTTTAAACTCAGCTTCTTTGGAGATTAGGATCGGAGGACAATGAAGTTTCCTGTTGATTTTATGCAAAATATAAATGCGATCTTGGAATAGAGCGTGCTGTTTCTAGATTGACCTCAGCAAGATTTTAGTTAAGCTAGCCGTGACCGCTTAATATTTCTGTTCTTTCACAATTTAAGCTGATATTTTCCTGTATCTTCTAAGTCTGTTTATGAAGATCTAAATTATTCAGCAAAATTTGAAACTAGGATAATTGGGTTGTCATGTTTTTCATATCTGATTATTTGCTTCTTCACTTTCTATTTCTTTAGCTACATCTCTTTCAATATTTGATCTGCAGCATCAGTGCATGATTTTTTTTAACCAGCCGCTACCTGCAATCCCAGGGTGAAGCCATTCTCGTCCTGTGATTTGCAAAAAAACACTATTCGTTTGATACCTAAATTTATAATTTGAATGGCATTTGTTAATGGAAAGATATGATCTATTATTACCTACTCTAGTGCTATCAATGGCCTCGCGGAGCCCAGTGACACGGTCCCGAAAAATGTATCGATCTCGAGGTTTCCTATGCATGAAGGATTGTGATACTCCAAAAATCTCTTAAGGATTTCTTGAGTATTGTAAAATGATCCTAGTGATGGGCGACAAGGGAATTATGCATTTTTGTAATAAATATGGGAAGATGGGGGTTAGTAAGATGTAATCTCCGCGACCAGATCAAGAAGAGATCTACAACTATTATTTTACAGAGTCTTTGTATATAAAGGGGTCTCTCCCCTTATTTGTATTCTCATTCACAAGTAAATACAGGACTTCTCTCTAAAATCCTCCAATCTTTGTGAGCGTGAGTGAGAGGAAAGGCTGACTTAAAAAGAAATTCTTAAGGTCGCATGGGCGATTGAATGCTAGATTACTAAGTCTTCGGTACTGCCCGTTCGCAAAAATGAAGAAGCGTGAGAGTCATCATGTCGACACCGTTGTTCGAGGCAAGGACCACCCGCTTGAATGGTACGATATCATTCTCCACGAGCCTTTTGTGATTCAATCCGTCATGCGCCTGGAAAAAAAACTATATTTTTCTAGAAAAATCTCTCTGCTTCATGACTATCTCCCTTTGCCTTTTTCCAAATTTCACCAGTCTCTTTATCCCTTTGGTTTTGTGGTGGCCGTTTGGTGCGCGGGGGGCGTCTCGCGACCTTCGTTAGTCACATCAGTCACACCTCGACGATTGGAAAGATCAAAGTGGACCCTAGAGAGCTACCCGTGATCGAGACCCGAAAAGGCGCCCGAGCTTTCCGACTTCTAATTCTGATTCCGCACCCGAAAGGACCCTAGAGTGCAAAGAATTTCTCAGCGCGTTTCTTATCCTTCTTTACTTTAAGCAATAAGTACTTTTTTTTTTGGTCAAATAAGCAATAAGTACTTTGATCACTGATTTATTACCATACTTGGATTTGGCTTTTGCGCCAAAAAGTTCGATACCCTGTCACTTCAATCGCTTCATGGCTCACTGGGAAGATGGTCCATTGCATCGATCAATGATCGCTCTCGACAAACCAAAAGCCCTCTTGTCCCCGCACTGCCACATCGCCAAAAGTATTTTTCCACGGGGGGATGATTTGTGTGACGCGTAAATACAAGAAGCTCATAGATGCCCAATGATATTGGCCACATACTAAAACTTATGAAAGATCTCCTGTCACATTTTAGTGCACATACACAATGGTTTTAGTATTTGTCAAATAGGGAACACCGACAGACGAATGGCGGTACAGCTGATGGAGGGCCGACAGATTCGAGAACGGCAACCGACGGACCGATGAACAGGCTATTGGCGACTGGTGGATGGCGGACGTGAGAAAAAAGAATTGAATGATGAGAAGAATTCTTCTTTCTTATTTCTATTCTAGAAACAAAAAAGATGGAATTCGTAACTTCTCATTTCTGTTCTAAATTTATTACTAAAACAATGGAAAAATCAAATTTCGTTACCAAACATGTTCTAGAAACATATTTAATATAGAATAGGAAAACAAAATGATTATCATTCACACCCTTACACACCTTATAATGGAAAGTCTTGCGTGCACTACCATGATAAAGTAGAACATGAGATTTGATTGAAAACAACTTGAAGAGGTTGCTTCCTGTCATGGCTCATTATTAAAATTTGTTTGGCTTTTATATTGAAATATCCTTATTATAGACTTTGACAATTCTTAGATAGCAAAAATTAACACTACAATATGTTTGCTGAGATGGAAATCGCATGTTAATCAGGTTAAGCGTGTGTATTGCGCATCGGCTCCTCTTATCTAATCAACTAATCTCGAGTGTGGCATATCCCTGGATGAACTTATTGTAATAAAATCGCTTACTATTTCTAGCGTTGCTCAAGGTATTTTGAGACTTTGAGTCATCACGATGAACTTATCTAATCAACTAATCTCGAGTATGGCTCCCCCCCCTCTCTCTCCCCATCCCGAATCCAAATCGACTCTCTCCACCTCCGCCTCTCACCAGCCTCTCTCTCTCCACTCCATGGTACCTCCCTGGTCACACAGCTAGGGTCTCCTCTCTCTCATCGAACAATGTTAGTAAAACCCTAAGCCCTTCTCTCTCTCTCCAAATAGTCTAAGCAAAACCCTAAACTCTGCTCTCTGCTCTCTCTCATCGAACAATCTAAGCAAAACCCAACCCTACTCTCCGTGAATATGGATCCTGATCCTATTCAGCAATTGTTTGGTTTTGCCGAGCAATGTTATCGCACATTTGACAGTGCTCTCTTGATGGCCATGCACCAGTCAAGTTCTAGGGTCAGCTACGAGTGTGTACAAGCCCACGATGTTGAGGAGATAGTCCATCTCTTCCAGGCAAAAGCCCCTACCCAGCACGAGTTAGTCAAGTCGACTGGTAATTTGTTGAAAACTAGTGGTTTGATCGTGAAATACTTCGAGTGCTACTGTGGGGGTGGCGAAGGCCTCTTCTACTTCAGCTAGACATTCCTTCTGCCGCAAGTAGCACCAAACAACTTCTTTGTGCAGGAGAGTATTTTCCGGATGGGTCCGACTGGGTTTGGTTCAGCTTTCCCAAGGGCTTTCAGCCCTCAAAGCCCCTTGGGAAAATGCTGAACCATTTGGTTCAGCTTTAGGCCAGCATTTGGCCAAATGCTGGCCTTGGGAATGCTGAAAGCCCAATGCTAGTAGGGACTAGCATTGGGCTTTCAGCATTGGCCGAATGCTAAAAGAAATTTTTTTTCCCAAAACTAACCCCACAATGGTAAAAATTACCAAAATCCATTTGTAAAGTTATTTTTAGAAAATAATATTTAATCCAAAGCCCGTTTTGAAATCAGTTTTTTCCAAACGTAATTAGCATTTTCTCAAAGCCCTTTAGGCTAAGGACATTTGCATTTCACCAAAGCCCATTTGAAATGTTGAACCAAACCCACCCTTTCGCCAGGACTCCTTTAGGCTAGGGCATAGCTTTCTGCCATTGCTTTTGTAGAATTTTCGTTACATACTTGCTCTTCCAACTTAAGAAGTACCGTTTGATAAAGTGGGGAAGTAATAGGCGGCACTCCATTTCGAGGATTGAGAAGATAATCGATGTTTGGGCCAAATTGTAAAATTTCAATTTCCAACACCAACAAGTCTTGTCAGTTGTGGGGGCTGGGAAGAGTGCCATATTCTTTTAGGCGATTTAAAGAGCGAATAATAACTATTTTTATTTTTATTTTTTTATTTTTAAAAATAAGTTTGGAACATAAATTCATTTGATAAAAAAATTTATTTTTATATTTTCGGAACAAATTTTTCACTCAAAAATATATTTGAAATAGAAATTAGAGATATACATCTTCTACGTTTTTGTTTTTGGAATAGAAGCAAGAATAAAAAAAAATTTATCCTTCACTCCCTCTCTTTCATGTGATGTCTCCCTCTCTCTTGCCTTGCCCACTCCGGCTGCTGTTTGTTGACCTCTGATATGCCGGTGGCTGGCCGACAACTGTAGAAATATTATATTTTTTATCAAATGAATTTTTATTGTAAAAATATAAATTTTGTGTCGTTATCAAACGCATTTCTTAGTAGAGAGACTTGTCTAAGGAATAACTTGAGGACAGAATGATTATTATTCTGTGGTACTGCTACCGTATCTCGTCTTTTGCCTCTCTACACACTTACCTTCCTGACCTACCCTCTCCACTTTTCCTTTCATTGTTCCTCTGCCTTTTCTTTTCCATCTTTCTTCTTCGACTGGAAAAAAAGTTGAATATTCATGTTCTGACCCAGTGACGTATAACTCATTCTAGGTAATTTTGGAAATCCTTGGTCATGCATGTACCGTGGCCAAAATTCGAAAAGGATTTAATATCTAATCGATAAAAATATATTTGCAATTGTGTCATTTAGGAAAATAAAATTACTTTGAAAGATGGATAAGATATTATCAGCTTAAATTGAATAATTAAAGTGGAGAAGTATTTTTCTTGTTCGTTGTTTCCTTCTCACTAAGATGCAGAATACAAAGGTAATTTCCCCCAAGCGTCAGACTATATATGTATGTCACGACCTAAAAATTATGGAATTCCCAGGTTAATGGATTACTAGATTAATTAAATGAATGAACTAACCTAGCCCGAGCTCTCCCGAACTCTACCAATTCGTAACTTAGGTTTATGTTCAAATGATTTAAATTTTGAGCCGCCACTAATCTTTTCTTGGTAGGTAGATTAGAAACCTAAATAAAGTATCGGGAGAATACTTTATTTTTGCTAACCAGAGATTCAAATTCGGGGACTTGATTATGTTAATTTTTCAATTAACACGCTTTCGGTACCATTCTTGCGAAAAATTTTCTTGAACTGGCAAATTCAATTGATTTCTTTGAAAACCAAGGTGCAATTTATTTTTTGGGATTTTCTTGAAATAATGAATGCAATGCGAATGCAACTACATAAGTGCAATTATAAAATGAAACTATATGATGCTATGCATTCTGAACTATATGACAAACATGATGTCTAAAAAAAATCTAAGTTAAATGCACGAAAAATATGGATTCTAATGATAAAAAAAAATGCATGCTAATTTTCAAAAAAATGACATAATGTGAGTTTTGGTTCACACAAAACATGAGTTAAAATTTTAAAAAAAATCTACCTATATGACATGAATAACAATGCGCGAATGACATGGTAAATATGCATAAATGAAAAAATGACATGGTAAATATGCATGATCTACCCTATATGAAATGCACATGAATGAAATTTTTTTTGGTATTTTCGGATTAAATAAAAGACAAAAATAAAAGATGGTCCGAAGGTTGATAACAATTAATATAAATTAAGAAATTGATCACTCAAAGTCTAATTTTATATTAAAAGGTATCTTGACATTTAATTCCATTTTTAGACCATGATTTGATGTTCTTTTTTTTTTTTTAATGAAAACAGAATCAAATAAAAATATAATAAACCTTGAGTGTCGTACACCATGTGATCCGAATTTTTCCGATGAATTCGCTTCGTACCCAAGGTTTAGGGTCGGAAGGGAATTTATTCACGTCGTACCCCGAGGGTGGAGTCGGATGGTGAATTTAAATGAAATTTATCGGCCCGGTCCCAAAGTTATGGGATGAAATGGATAATTTCATTTGTGCGGATGACGTCGTACTTCGAGGGTGAAGTCGTATGGTCATCCATAATGCACATATCCGAGGGACAAAGGCGCAAGGGAGCATGTACTACACTCAAGGAATATTATAAAAATATTTGATTTAGACTATATAAAATATGAATGAAATTCTCGGCCACTAAAGGGTAAGGATCGCCGAATTTGGAGGGGAAATGGCCCTATCCACAAGGGATTACATCTTTCTTAATTAGAAAAATTATCTTATGAGATTTTGAAAACATATTCAGATAATTCTCAAATTGGAAAGATATTTTCGATTCAAGCCAATGTTTATCCGCAAGACATTAAGATATGCTCAAGACTTAGATTGCTACAAATTCGAATTTAAGATTAATTCAAACACTCTGAAAGATATGCGCAATCCTTTCAAGATAATGATCAGGATTTAGATTTACTCGAAAATCAAGCTACGAGATATATTTAAAATCCAACAAGCATATCCAAAAGCCAAATTCAAAAAATATGCAATATTCAATGAGATATGCTTAGAATTCAACTCAATCAATCTAGGCAACATGATATTCAAAATATTTCGGGATAGACCTTTATTACCTAAATTGTAGATAATGCCCCAAATTTGAACCAACCGGAATTATGGATCACGACAATTCGGACTCACGTCGGCTCTTGTGCGTGGTAGAACTCGAGTGGTTCTCAGTGACTATGGAGCTTCATAATCACGATTGTGGACTTGAACAGAGGTGATAATTGCACCAAAAGGCAACAGACGGCAGAGTTGAAGTAAATTGTCTCAAAACGACACCTTTTGAGCTTGATTCGCGCTAGAATCGAACTCAGGTTCTAACACAAAGTAGCAGTGATGTTAGACCTCGAGTAATAATCAGAAAGGGATTGATTTACCACCAAACAAAGGCTGGTCACCAGGATCGTGGCAGCTGGACGGTGACTTGGGGAGTGTCACAAGTGCACCAGGATGCTAGGGAGAGGTCTCGGATTAAAGGGATCTCGAGCTCCGAACTTCCCACTTGCTCCCTCTCTATTTTTACTCTGAAAAATTCTGACTTGCCGACCCCCCCAACCCTAAAGCTGCGCTCATTATTTATAGACAATAAAAGTTCTCTAATCCTAGTCAAGGTAGGATTCATTGATAACCGTTAGATTAGAAACTTTAGATGAGGTTCGATATCGATCGTTAGATTAGAAAATTTGCTCTTTGAGGAGTCCTAATGGATTAAAACTCCTCAAGAATTCGGCCCAAAGAGGAGTTTATAGGGCTAGCCGAAAATCACACTCTCGTGGGCTTACTTCGCGCGATCTTGGGCTCCGATCGGGTCTTAATTAATGAGTCCAAAATTTTTTTGGAAAATTTGGCACATTCCCACTTACATTGCAGAAGATTTACGATGGCCTCTACCCCATATTGCTCGCATCGCCGATCCAAACCGATAATAATGCAATGCAACAAAAATTAGATATGCTATGCATGAAGGATTATTTTTGCGAGAACCAATTCTCTTTTTTGTGTAAATAAAAAAGGAAAAATTAAAATTTAGGTGTCAACATATATGTATTACTGCATTACGATACCATTTGTAAATATGGGCGTTTCTCCGTGTATCGTCTTCTACAGATTCAAGCGCATGCCAATTAAAATCGTCAATTTAATGGTTTGCAAACCCACGCATTACATTATTAATAAGTCCATCGATCGATGAGGGTAGTGTAGTGCCAAAGAATTTCTTGTGTTTCTTATCCTTCTTTACCATAAGCAGTAAGTCCGTTGATCACTGACTTATTTTCATTCTTGAATTTGGCTTTGGCCGGAAATATTTTATATTTTGTCGCTTCAATAGTACGTAAATAAAAGAATGCACAATACTATTGACTACATACTATAACTTATGAAAGATCTCATGCCAAATTTTAGTGGAGCACATGCACAATGATTATAGCATTTGTCAGACCATACCGACCTATAAAGACCAGGCTTCATCGTCCTGTTTATGTGCTATGAGTTTAATGATATCCCTTGTTCACTTAGTAAAAATTTGGAGATATACTCAAGGTTATACACATAGGAGATGCGAGATACATGAGAAGTACCGATCCAAAGTGGAAAAGGCGAATTCAACTAGGGCAAAGATGAAAAGCAACTTCAAAAGAGGGCAACATGTACGTCTGAACGGATCAATGCATGCACCCCAAAAGCAGAAGATAATTCTACCATAATCTGTCGAATACAGTAGGAGTTTCAAGTACAACATATGGATGATGTTTCACTCCGTCGATTAAATTATCAGACATAAATATGCCGCCATACGCAGCCGCCTATACTTGCTTCTTCATGACATGCTGGAGATACATGGATTCATCAAACGGTGTTGTTTGGTTCAATTGGTTTCCCACCGGTAAAGATACCCATTTTCTGCGACTTGTGGTTTCCCAAGGCATTTTTTTTTTCCCTTGCTAGTTAGCTTCGCTAGCTTGCTGGCTAGTTTTCTTTGCTCTAAATTGACCACTCACTGCCTTGAAATAACTCGGACTATTCTGATGTAAAACATACTACACCTTGAATCCTACTTCTCTCAAGTTGAATCGAATGTTATCCCTTTCCACCCCTGCTGCATTCCTAACTGCTTCCCTGTTGTCGCTGCGTGTCCTAATCGAAAAGAACTGATCTCATAAGGTCCGTTCTTGTTGGTTGTTCCTCTCATTTGTCTCTTCCGTCTTCTTGTTCCCATCTTTGTATATCAGGTAGACGATAATTTGAATGAGGCCAAACACAAGTCCCACTGCATTTGGTAGCTGAAACACCCCAGTTGAACCCTCATTTTAATTTCAATGTCAACGAAAAACAAATGTGAGAGAGAGAGAGAGAGAGAGAGAGAGAGAGAGAGAGAGAGAGTGTTGTATGTGTTAAACCCTAAATGAAAAGAAGTTGCATGAACAACGAAAAGTATTAGAGTTGAAAGATTGAGCGAGCTAAATGGTACTCACAGCGATTTTCAAGTCCTTAACGATGAGGCCATTGCAGAACCAGGTCATGCTAGAGAGGGCGAGGAACAAGGAAGGAGCGAACGGCACGAGCTCCACACTTTCGGTCTTTATTACCCTCCACTGTACAACCACAAAATCACACACTGAAAATTGAAACTCTCTATTTGGACTGGTTTTATGGTTATTACAGCATATGCAAAGTACTGCATCTCCACAAGAATTGAGTAACATGGAGGAATACCATGATGCTCAGAGGCACGGCGAACGCTGCGAGATTGAAGGCCATGCAGATCCATCCGACAGTGTTGATGCGCTCCTGACCCTTGAGAAGAAACATGGTCAAGGCTACCGTCGCTCCAAAACCTCCAATATTGAGCAGCAGGAGCCATATTGTGTACATCTGCGAAGATTGGCAATTTACACAAACTTCCTTCAGATTTCCTAGGAATTCACATCGAGCAGCAGCAGCAACCATGCTATGTACATCTGTGCAGATTGGTGATTTACACAAGTTTCCTTCAAGACATCAAATGGGACAAGTTGCAATCTTA
>JAGVVM010006454.1:0-27511 GCA_019149425.1 Psidium friedrichsthalianum
CGAGCCAACTTTACCCTCCTTTATTGGTGATGTAGGTATGTGATTGTGAGTGGATGGACCTACAGAGAGTCAATATGGAGGATACATGGAGCGAGATAGATCCTTTGATTGTGAGAGGAGACGTAGCAAAATTGTGGTGATGGAAATTGATGAGAGCGAAGTCTTTCGTGGAGTGGAGCAAGAATGAAATTCCGGATATACGTCGGGGGATGAAGTGAGTGACTTGTCGTAGATTGCCAGGTGTGTCCATAGAGTACAGCGCTACAGGTTTCCGGGGTGCCTGATATCCCTGTGGATTGGGGGCTAGGTGGGCGTACTAGGGAAGTCATGGAGGAATGAAATCGTGTGTTGTGTATTTGCTGTACCGGGGGGGAGACGGACATTTTACCTCAGGGATCTCATCGATCAAGCGATGCTGCGCAAAGAGGCTATTGTCGGAGATGAGAGGACTCTAGTTAGATTTGTCACCATATTGGTTGGCACGGTTTCGCTTACATGATATTATCTTGGATCATACAGGCGACCAAAGTCTAACGAGAGGTAGTAAGATATGGAAACGAATAGGAAAGTCTTTCTCTGCCTCAAAATGCATTGGTGTGCGGTTGCAGACGAACATGAAAAATGAGTCTTTCATTTTTTACGGTCCCGTCTGAGATCAACAAGCTAGTCCAAGAAGTACCAAAATGCGAACTAGAACATAGTGTTCTTCCATCTGGTGATGGCGTGTCTCGTACGTGGAGTGGTGCCTAGAATCAAGTGACCTTTAGAGGCATAACTTAAGAGAGTTATCATGTGCGTTGGCCTTATTCTCTGCTGATGGATTCCCCGATTTCTCTCTATCTACAGAAACTGGAATGACTTCCACAATTTATGTTCATAACCACAGGAACGGAAGTGAAAAGAATCTATAAGAAGGAACGGATATCTAATCGACATCTAAAGAAGAGGATCAATTTGTAAGTCCAACCTCGGGTGAAACCTGGCGAAAAGAAAAAAGTGAACACGAAGTAGCTCGCCTAAAATGAGAGGACAACCGTCGCGTTTGTTTTTCTTCAAAGCCCCAAAACAGAGTCGTGGTTTTGATTTCCTTACCTTTAGCTACTCAGATTCGCTAATTTGCATCATTCGAAGCCCTTTACCTCACTGATAAGTGCACCGAGCCCTGTGTTTCTAAGGCGTGACCTATTGCCCTCTCTTGAGAGCATGGTAAACTCTATAGCAGAAAACCACCTTGTTCCCTGTCAATATGCTTCATTTAGGCTTTTCTATACAGAGCCCTAAACATTTATCTAGCCTATTTTGAAAACTTTCCCCACTTTGGGAGGCTTCAGCCTCTAGTGATGATAACGCACTTGTCACATACCACGAAAAGAAAAAAAAAACGAGCTTTGTTGGAAACGATGAATGGCTTCACTGTCTGGTTCACATGGAAGAAGATAGAAATGCGCTATATTTCAGAGGAAAGGTCCCTAGTCCTGTATGGGTGAGGAGGGCTGCAGACCACAGTGAATGGGGTTCGTGTTGAGCAAAACGGAGGTTGTCTGTCTAAGATGAATTGTGATGGGTTTTCAGGTTGGCATTCTGCCCAGCCAGCAAGGGAGAAACTGCTTGGGGAACTTGTGCGTTGAGATGGATGCTGCAGCAATTTTTTTTTTTTTTGGACATCCATGGTTCTATTCAAGAGAACAGTTCGTCAAAAGACGGGCAACCATCTACGGAAACACCCTTTGCTGTTGGGCAGGTCGCAAGCCCGCAGTGCTCAGGATCGACGTCCGGGTTGAAGCCCCACCATGCAGGTTCCGGTCCTCCATCCCGAAGGCGAAGTAAATGAAGACAGCCATGAACGCGAAGCCGGCATCTAGGGCAGCCGAGAGGATGTAATTGTACCTCTGCCACCACCTCTTCCGGTACGGAAAACGAAGCAAGTTGAAGATGGTCCCCACGAGAATCCACGAGTTGTAGTTCAGAGCCGTCGCGGGAGGCATAGCAGCGGTGGCGCCGAGAAGGACGGGGAGATTGATGAGGGGAATCCACGACTGCTTGGGGAAACGACATGTGGAGTAACCACACCGCAACTGGACCCAGCAAGCCGCCAAGGAAGAACCATTAGGGCCCCATAGTCTCCTTGGGAGCCGAAATCCTCTTCGGCCTACCAAGCCCCAGATCACGGAGGCGTCGAAGAAGACACGGTCGCTGGGGCATGTCCAAGGGCTGTTTGCCGGGAGGAGGTTCTTGTGGCAAATGTGGTCGATGGAGTCGAGGAGCCACCACGCCACGCCGAGATTGATCGTACCAGCAATAATCGTTCCGATGAACTAGAACACCCCCCCAAAAAGAATACATGATCATTGGAATTGCTGTACTACATGGAAGGTGACTTCCCCATGCTCGGTTGTTTACAAGGGTGGGACGACATACCTGAACCAAAAACATCGACCTGGAGGGATTTTCATGTAGTGGCCCAACTTGAAGTCACTGAGGAAGGATATTGCCTGAGTCATGCTCATGTAACCATAGGTCTTGAAGCAGACGTTGGCGATCGGATGTCCGGCCATATCACTCCCATTAAGTACTCTGTGATGATATTGAGCCCCGGAGTCTGCGAAAACAACAGAACCGGCATTAGGGACTGTTCTAACAGAGAGCAACCGGTCTCTGCTAAGTCGATTAAACCATGGAAAACTAGGCTTTCACCTGATTCGTGGTGGCTGTTATAATGCTGATCGGAAGGGTGAAATGAGGCAAGAGCCGCCGCAAAGAGCAGCCCCCACCACGGCATTTGGACCTCCTTTTTAAGGACGGGTACAGAGTACCAGAGAGACGATGGATCGTCACTGCGAGTAGTATGTAGAACCACCAGTGCGGAATGTCTTGTAGTTCCTCATCAGTTTTGTGTGAATATCCTGTTTTCCTTCCGAAGATGCTCGAAATCGATCATATATCTCTCTAAACAGAGTCATTATAACACGTTAAATAAAAGATATGCAATTTCATAGCAAGCTAAGTGCAAGCAATTCATCTAATCATCAGAGATTTTTTACCTCCCATAGAACAAGGTCCACATGACTGAGGGTCGAAGCAATAGTGGCAAATCCGAAGCCATACGTGAGCGCAGAGAACATGCTCAAATGAATCCTCCCTTGCTCGCGTAACCAGCCTCTCCAATTGAAATTTCTTATTTAACGTTCAGGGAGATGTTATACTCTTGGCCCTGCGCGGTGAACAGATCCGACGAGAATATCGGGTAACGTCTTGGCGTTGTAACGAGTTCAACCCCCAGTAGGCGATGGGTATGACAACATACATGATCAGTGTCAAAGCCAACAGACGTTCACTATGGCAAGAAGGGGCATATCCCAGGGGACTGAACAGGAAGGAGCCACCGTCGACCATTCCGAGTGTGAGGGCTCCAACTGCCGAGCCCGTTAAGGCCGGACCCGATCTGCTGGGCCGTGACCGAGTTAGGGACTGCCCAGCAGACCCAGAGATGCTGGCGAGTGATTGGAACAGAACCCGGGGCCAAGTACCACAAGAAGCTTAACACACCATTGCCCCACAAAGAACTTGACCTTGAGACTCTGTACCCCGCCTTGTCTTGCTCTGTTTCTTTCTCGTGCAGCGTCCTGCAATTCCGGCATATCATTGAAAGACAAGGAGCTCTTTGATTAACTAAACTGCATGAATTTGGCAAGAACAAGAGGTGATTCATCCTCAGCATATGATGCAACGCTCATCGCTGAAGCGTTTTGACCTGAAGAGGGAGATTTGAACGGGGTGCTGGGCCACCACATATGCGCCGGCCCGGCTCCACCCACGTACTTCCTCAACAGCCCGGCCCAACCGTACCCCAAAACCTTCAAAATAGAAAAAATTAGATACTGTTGCCAGTTTGGTGAACGTTGCTGTTCCTACACTTGATTTACTAATGAATACATTCGGTTCTTTTTTGTATGTTTTGGAATCTTTCGGGCCTTTGATGTCCATAAAAATCAGATCTTGATAGCCGAAAGATTCAGACAAAAAATGTAAATTCACTATAAGCACGATATATTCGATTTGTAATTTGACTAAATAAAGAGTCTTTTTCAAATCATCTACTGGATATCTGACAAATCTACGGGATATTTCAAATTACTATGTTATTAACTATCGAACATATGAGATTCAGAACTTCTGAATCTTGAGGAGAGCATTGTTTGTTACGAAGAGAGAATTAGGATCAAAACCTGAGTAGTGATGATGAGAATCCAGGAGGCGCCAAAGGAGATGCTCCTCCCGTAGAACGCCTTGATGAATGTTGACGATCCCGACGGCATAGGCCGAGCCATTGCCGAAGGCACTCCCGCGGCATTGGCGAAGATCGAGATCAGCACGTGTTCCTTCACGTGACGGACCCGGGTTGAGGGAGAACTCCCGCCCGCCGAGCCCCGGGAGGCGGAACTTGGCAGTCGGGAGGGCGGAGGCCATAAGCCGCCCGAGCGGGAGGGTCGCCACCTGGACGGTGGATCTGCGTTATGACGAGGGGCTCCCTCCTGTAGGAGAAGAACTGGTTGAGGAGGAGAGGAGGACGCAGGAGAAGAGGCCGAGCGTCCACATCCGGAACGTCCATACGGCAGGTCCGGGTCATCGTGTTGGGACCGTCCAGCCGGACCTCCTCCACCGAGAGAGGTCCGACTCGTCGGCGGGTATATCCTCCGGTGCCAGCTTGGGGGCGGCCCTTCGGACTCCATTGCAGTCCCCATAGTTTGGTGCGAGCAGTGGGAGAGAGGGTCGTCTGCGGAGTGAGAAAGGCCGAGCAAATGAATCTGTCTTTATAAAGCCTTGTTAGCAGAAGCAAATAAAAGAAAAAAGACTCCCTTAAAACTCTTTTTAAAATCACGTGGGAAATAAAACCTATTTACTTATTTATAAAGTCAATATTTCTTATAAGAAGTATAGAGATGATATTAGATAGGGTTAATACCACGAAAATTTTAAACTGATACAACTGTGACAAATTTACCATAAACTATTCTCTACAAAAATCTAAAACCAGTACAATTATGACAATTTTTCAATCGTTAATTTTCGTTAAATTCAACGTCAAATTACTGAATTGGATGGCAATTGTCATTCATCGGTATATAAAGTCTGGGGTTTTTATTATATGTGTATCAATTTGATATTTTTTGCGGTATTAATCTAATTTAACAAATGATGAATTGTAATTGATGTAATGGTTTGGGGTTTTCTTTGCAAAAAGAAAATATTTTAGGATAAACTTGCGACAAATGTACCAATTTGAGGTTTTCGTGATAAAAAAATAGTTTGGGGTAAATTTATCACGTGTGTACCAATTTGAGGTTTTTCGCGGTATTAGCCCTATTAGATATAGACAAAATTCTAATTTCATTTAACAAAACGCCCGAATTCTCATTTTAATTTCCTAACAGTTACACATGGTACTTGTACAAACAAGTCGTGCCAAGCTAGTCGCTACTATCGAAGGTGACTGATATTCTCTAGTTTTCCGGGCACGACGTTTGTGACAGCGGATCATGTTGGGCGTTTGAATGCTGTGTGCTTCGTTTTATTAGCCGAATTTCGACCAAATAATGGCAAAAAAAAGAAAAAAAAAGAGATATCGATGGGCCTTGTATTTTTTGGTCGGAATTGGTCCTTGTCTCGGCTTTTATTGATGTGGACTTATCGTGTTGTGTGTCCGAGGGGATCATCTGCAGGCCCGGTTCGATAGTGATGATGTAATTTTCTAAGTTGATTTGACAACGGAATTAGTTAAAAAGCATTTTACGTGTTTGTTTTTGGTTGCTTCTGTTTTTAGCAGAATTCGCGAAGGGGTTGATCCCAATCCTAGACTTTCATGCATGACGGATGCAATCTACTTTGTACGTGAGAAAGAAAAAGGATTGAGCTTGATGGATTCATGCGCCTTCAAGCGTTCCATTGGGTGTATCTCGATCCATCTCCCACGTCTCATTCAAACCCGGCGATGCGGTTACGGGAATTCGAAAATTTTAATCGGTGGTCGAACCGATCTCCACAGCGTCTCATCAAGTCTAGTAATGGCGTCTAGGAAACTCTCCGAATTTTCATCGGTAGATCAATCTTATCTCCACTGCAATCTCGTACAATGTTAACGACTGTTTACAAGAAAATTGAATTTTCGATTCGCCATTTGTTTTTGTCTTCGACGTTGCCAATAAAAGTTGGCGGTTAAGTTGTCAGATATCGGCTGTGATTCGTTAATTTGAACATTTGGTCCCTGAGAATCAACCAAGTTATCCCCGCAAATTGGATCGCCAAAAAACCCTCGCAAAAGACCCTTCCTCACATTGCTGGTGGTGCCTACATTACTTTTATGGGAGGCTGGCTGTATTATTTCGAAAATCCATAAGTCCATATTATCCTTCGATATTTAATGATTAAGACTTCATTTCAACCAAAAAAAAAAATATGCCCACCTCCTATGAAAGGGAACTCCCCTAAAAGGAAAAAGGGAATTACCGCTTCTTACAGCCCCCCATCTTCCTCGTCTCCCTCTCTCTCTCTGCGTGCGAGAACACTATGCACATGAGTTATGACGAGTCAACGACCCATTACGACTGAGGGATTAATCCCAAATTTTCATTTCACTTAAAAAAAATAAGCACATAACTTCAAGACAAAAGTCACTCACAAAACGTTATAATCCAGTGCAAATCTGAAAGTAATGCTCATATGCATGTTCTTTTTACGTATAAAGTAGATCGAACATCTACCAAAAGAAAACAAGTGTTTAATTTCTATCTGCATAGGTCCAATTCAAAATTGGTTTTTGCCATTAAAAATCTCCATTAAGTATGTAATTGTTTTTCACACATAAAAATAGAATTGATATCCACCAAAACAGAAGGTCTTATTGCTACTTTAGTTTCTCAGTCATCAACTCTCTATCCCAAGCCACATGACTAAAATTTGACTTTCACAGCTGGGACAACTGCTGAGTATCTCATCACCCCACTCCTCCTTTAGCTTTTGTAGTTTTTCCATCTTTCTTCAACAAGCATCGACTGCACAAGAACATTACCATTACAGGGTGGTAAAGGGCAGAAAGGCATAAAAAAAAGGGCTGTCAATGCTCAACCAAGACTACCACAATAGCCTATCACCACTGGAAATCTGGGGAAAATGAAAAGCATGAACGTATCGTAACATTGTCTTCCCATCAATCTCGACGGCCTGGAACGGATGCCACCGCGAATACGCCTGTGATTGCCAAAAAGACCATCATGAACTGCCTGCCTAAAATAAAAATCGGGATCATTTGTGTTATTATCCAAAGGGAAGAGATGGAGGGCCGGCGTTACATTTGGTAACGGGCTGATCAATTAATTGCTGAACTGGGTTGGATTAGTGGGCTGCATATATGGAGTACAGGCTATGAGAGTCGCCGCTGGGCCGAGCGTGAGGGTTTCCAAAGAAATGCAAAGGATGATGGGGCTGAAGCAAGACTGTGTATCATAAAAAAAATAAATTCTTTTCTTTCACACCACCTTTTTCTAATATATTCTCTGATAAAGAAAATTAATCGTAAATTTACCTAGTTGTCCTTTTTTTTTCATTTCGCTATTTTTCGTAAGAAGAATGTTGTAACGGATTGACAAATCATGTGTCAACAAACCACAAGCTAGATTAAACGAATAGGGCTGTAATTGATGGATATATAAAAGAGACCGTGCTAAATTATTCTTTTATTTACCTATTTGTCCTTTTTTTTTTTTGGATTTCGCTATTTTGTGTAAGAAAGAATGTTGTAACGGAGCGACAAAATCAGGTGTCAACAACCACAAGCTAGATTAAAATAAATAGGGTTGTAATTGATGGATATATAAACGAGACAGTGCTAAATTCTCTTTCTGCCTTTGGAAACATCCTTTTAAAAGTATACAAAATCAACAATTGGGTGAGGAATAAGAAGAGCGGAGAGCAATACTAATCAGAAAGAAAAAGAAGAAGCGGCATTTACGCTCTGTTTGTTTTGTGAGAAATAATAATTTTGAAAATGTTTTTCTAAGAATGATCGCATGCATCGCTTGAAATAATAAGTCAATTAAAAATATTTTCATTAACGACAATAATTGTGTCTATACATTTCCATAGACGATGAAAATATTTTTGGTTTATTCATTTTTGTTAGTGATACAATCGATCATTTTTTGAAAAATATTTAACAGCTACTCATTTTTACGAAACAAACGAAGCCTTAACTTCTTGAGCATAAGTGTATTCAAATAGTTAATGTAAGCGGTTAATGATAAACTTATGCGGAAACTCATTATCACGGGAAATCGTTCATCTCTGTGAACAATAAGAAGAATTACCTTTCTCCATATCGAAACTTTCAAGCAATCGTTGCAGAAAATGGGGAGACAAAAAGAAGGTTCGCTCCTCAACCCTATGTTTTTTTTAACGTGTTTCTAGCGATGGAGGATAGCATCCAAAACTGGGTTCGTTCATAAAACGTGATATCCATAGGGTGGAGAGAGAACCAAACTTCTTTTAGTTTAACGTTATCCAAGAGGTGCTCTTCGAAAGGTGTCTTCCATCAAAGCATTTTGATGGCACCCTTTCATAATCGATGGATTATAGAATTTAATTTATATTATTAAACATCATAAAAATTTCATGCGGGTCATATTATCTTACAGTCAAGAGTACAATCGCCACAATGATGAGGTTGCTCCATCTTTAAAAGAACGCAGAATCACCTTGCAGGGCAGTAAGCTATGGTGTTGCACATCAATGCCATGCATTCAAAGCGTACAAACGAGTTTCCAAAGCCATATTTCTCACATTTCACCCACGGAGAAGGATAGGGATTATGACATTAATGATCCTTGAACTTTGCCTAATGTGTAAAATGGTCCCGAACTTTAATTTGTTAATGCGATATCTGAATTTTAGTCCACGTGTAATATGATCGTAAACTTTTAATTGATTTAATGTGATTCATATTCTTTGGGTACATGTTTAATGTACTCTTTGAACTAATGAAAATATTCAAGCCGTTCTTCTATTAATTCAAGAGAAGGGACAATATTGATTGTTTTCGTATAATTTATAGACTAATTGAATATATCCAAAAATTTCAAAAATACACTGCACATTGAACATAGTTCGGGTACTATCTTGTCCAAATTAAAATTCAAGGATCACATTGCAAAGTAAGTCAAAATTTCGAGACCATTTGTGTCATTTTCTCGATAAGGATATTCACAAGAATCCTACCCTCTTCCTTCTCTTGAATTGAGCTTCAACCGTGAAACTTGCTTTGGAAAATTCCCATACGCGCAAGAAACTATTATTAAAAGTACTTAATTATTTCAGTTTAATAGCCTCCTTATAGTACTTGATATTTAAAGCTAAAGGCTCTTTCTTAATTTCGTTTTCCCCCCAAATTTTACGCTTTAATTGTTTGATGAAATTTAATTTCACTAACGAACTAACGTGACAGATAAAAAAAAAAAACTAAGTCAAAGTGCTTGCATAGAGAAATGGAAGAAAACATATCGAAAATCAAATTATTGGCTCACGCATGTCGTGTGGTAACGATAGCATTAGGACATCCTCGTTCCCCTTTTTAGGCAAAATCAAACCGAGTAGCAATTCATGATTCGATAGTCCCCGTCCACCGTTCTTTAGGTATTGTCTGCCGTATGAGGACCGATGCAAGCCCATATGATCAGACAAAATTTGTCGATGATTCGATTATTGAGAGACATTGACAAGAGTTTGATTCCGCCACAGTGATTAATTAGGGATTTGAGGCTAATTGGGCTTCAACAGGGACATTAGGGGAACCAGTTTTCATAGGTGGGAGGCACAAACATTTGTGATAAGCGACATTGCACCTCGGAATCCTGCCGTCGGTGCATTGCGAAATGCAATCGATGTCTCCGGCACAATATGCTTCAACTCTTGTCGCCGTCCATGGCTCTTCTGAAAAAAGGAAAAAAAAAACACACAAAAAATTCAGGATATCATCGTTTTCATTTTCTTTTCTTTTCAGGAGATATTATTGTAAAATAGCGCGTTTCATGCACTCGAAGGAAAGCGATTAACTTACAGACACAAAAATGTTTAAGTACCCTATCAACGATTAACAAGATGAGATCAATTGCATAAACACATAATAAAATCATGCATTTGGGATTCATAATCGAGATCGAGATCGAGAGAGAATTTACAAACGAGAGTCACCAAGAGGAAGACCAACGTCAACTTGGAGGCCTGCTTCATGATTCCTTTGGGATTAGGTTTTGATAGAGCGATAAAGGGTTGATGGTTTGGTTATGCTAAACAGAGATTGCCATGCAATGAAGGTCATGTGCGCTGCTTAAAGCATTTCATGGATGACATCAATGGTATGTGCAGATTTCTCTCTTACCCCTTTGGTAATTTCGCTGTCGTGATGCCTTTGCGAAATATATTTGTGCTATTAAATGCCTTGATGGTAAGTGTGTTCAGATTTCTCTCTTACCCCTTTGGTAATTTCATCACTGAGATACCTTGGTGAAATGTCTTTGTGCTTGGATCCCGTGATGAAATATCTTTTTCGAATATTGTTCTTTGGTTTTTACTGGAGGAGACAGGCGCTGTATAAAGAGGAGCTGATGCAAAGTCGTATAGAACTTACTTGATCTGTTGACAATTGTATCTGTATTCCGTTGAAGTATCGAATTTTCCGCATGGCATTTTTGCTCTGCATTGTGCTCTGTTGTTGTGTGAAAGAATTGAGAAGAATATATCTATGCTAATTCCATATTTGCTGAGCGACAGATTCTTCTGTTTAGCAAGTAGCTTTTCTATTATCGCAGGCCACCCAGATCATATTGGTGTTCGAAAAGTTACGAATTTCAAAGAAGGCCCCAAAAATCTCCACATGAACACTTTCCGTTAACAAACTTATGGAGCCGCTTCCGATCTTGGATGACAATTTTCCTAGCAGTTAGAATCGATAGACATTTGATGAAATCATGGCAGATTCTGCACATACTAGTATTCTTGATTATCTGTATTGGTGCTGCATTTGGTGTGTTCAATAATCCAAAAGCAAGAGCGAAAATTTCGCTCTCGTGAATCCTAGAGGATACCTTTGCGTCCTCATTATCCAATGGCTCTGAACTCCCCGAAAATTCATATCCAAGTGTCTTTGCTTGGCCAAGCAAGTCTTCCAACAGTATGCGCATCTCCATATCATTACCGGGACAGGACTGCTCATTTGGCTCGAACGAATAGACCTTGCCTTTGATGGAAATCCAGCTCCAGTCTCTTAGTTTTATGGGTTGCTTCTCTCTCATCAGTTTTTCCACATTCGATGTGTCCCTCCACCTCTCTGTGGCTCTGTACGTCCTCGATAATAAGATGCAAGTCTCGCTATCTCTTGGCTCTAGCTTGATTAACTGCTCAGCTGCATGAAGCCCTAAGTCTGGATTTCCATGAATAGTAGCTCCAGTAATTAAAGCCGACCAGATAAACTCGTTCGGCTCGTAATCCATTTTCTTGACTAAATCAAAGGCTTCGTCTAACCTACCTGACATCACAAACATGTCAACCAGCAACTCAAAGTGGTCCATCACAGGCTTAATTCTATATTCCTTCTGCATCATCTCAAAGTAGTTCAGGGCCTCATCTACCATTAGAGAATGACCACAAGCCGCCAGGACGCCAACAAAAGTAATTTGATTGGGTCTGGCACCCACAAGCCTCATGTCCTCAAAGAGTTGCAGGGCTTGCTGAGTTTTACCATGAAGGGCAAAGTTCGTGATCATGGTAGTCCATGATATCAAAGTTCTGGTAGACATCTCCACAAAAGCTTTACTCGCTCTTCTGATGTTCCCACATTTACTGTACATGTTAACCAGTGCAGTCCCCAACACCACATCTGACAAAAACCCGGTTTTGATTGTCTGTGCATGAATCTGCTCCCCTTGCTCCTGTGCCACCAATTTACCGCATAAAGTCAAGACACTTGAAAACGTGAAAAGATCAGGTTTCAGGCCAGAGCGGGTCATTCTTAAAAAGACCTCCAGAGCTCTTGTCCCACCTTGGTATGCAGAAAGATTGTCAAATGCAAGATCCATAATTCGAACGTGCCTGCAATGATGGCATTCCATGTGACCAAGCTGGAGGATTCAATTTCATGAACAATTTGTATGCCTCATCTACCAACCCACATTTGAGGTACAAATACATCACAGAATTCCTTACTGGTAGGTTCAATTGATAACCACACTTTATGCTCAAGGAGTGAACCTGTTTCCCAAGGCTCAAAGACATCACTGTACAACAAAGGCTTAAAACACTAGTTAAGGTGAACTCATTGGGTTGGGCATTCTCCCTAAGCATCTCACTGAAAAAACTCAACCCGGAAGCAGCCTCACCATTTTCGCTGCAAGCAGATATAATCGCAGTCCAGGAAATCACATTCTTCTCTGCAATACCTCTGAAAGTTTTAACAGCATAATCTAAGTTGCCAAATTTGGAATACAAGCTACAAAGCGCATTGCCAATGCTCGTATCATGTTCAATCCGGTACTTAACTATGTAGGCGTGAATTTGTTTCCCTAGTTCTAGAGATTGCAAAGAGGAACACGCATTCAGAACGATTCCCAAAGTATAATTGGTAGGGTAAGATCCTGCTTCCAACATTTCCAGGTAGACTCGGATGGCGAGCTCTGGCTCAGAGCTGTGGACATAACCAGTAATCAGGGTCGTCCAAGCCACGACGTTTCTCGTCGGGAGACTGTCGAAAACCTTACGGGCAGCAGCCATGGCCCCGCATTGCGCATAAACATTCACAAGGACCGTCATGACAAACAAATCCACATGGGCTCGTGTTTTAATGATGTGGGCATGAACAGCTTCCACATCTGAAACCAAACACCTGCCCACGCATTCTTGCAAAAGGGGAACATAATCGAAGGGTCCAAGTTCTGTCCCATCTTCTAACACAGAGAGCCCTTCTCTGAAGTCTAAAGACTGGACCTCCAGAGTTGCGCTTGGGCTAATATTGGCGTTATTTGTACCACAACAAATGCCCGGAGGCTGAGTGAACATATGCAGCTTAGAATCAGTCCCAGAAGCTCAATCGCACTGACAGGCTAACATTTTTTCTACGTAAATTCTTCCTACTTTTCTCTTGAAAAGACAAAGAATTGAATGAACTTAAGCTATTGGAAGCGAGAAACGTGTCTCTCTCAAAGATGATAAAAGAGAGTACCTTTTCCACAGCGAGAGGAGAGACGCAAACCGGAGATTCTCGAACGCGGCGAAGAAGGGTCGAGCTTGAGGGTGGTGGCGAGAGAGAGAGAGGGCAGACGCGCCATGAGGAGGGCGGTGGAGACAGAGAGAGGAGCACCGGTAAGATCGTTGCTGCATGGAAAGAAAGGTTCTTGGAGAAGAAGAAGGGCCAGGCAAGGAGGAGTGAGAATATGATGAGACTGACGATGATGTTTTTCTCCTCTTGTCGTCATTTTTCACACAATCCATTCCGGATAAAACATCGGAGGAGGGAAGGGATGATGGATTATATGCCCGATTATTATTTTTTTTTTTGGCTCGTTTTGAAAAAATAAGTAATCTCAATTTGGAAAGTCAGTTAATTCCTACAAAAGCAAAAGATTCATTGAGCAGCTCGTTTCTCTGCATTTTTTATTATGGCTATTGCAGCTGCTGAAGCAGCTATTTGGTTAGCTATCGTTTGGTTAATTTATCATAACAGAAAATCAACCCATATCAATCAATCAGATTTGTTGAACAAATGAAATAAAAAAAGAGCTCTTTTTATTCGATGATTTGCTTTCAATTGATTCCTCTTCGAGTTGATAATGCCATTAGCTATATTCTTAGCACATGCAAGTTGGACGTTGTTCTTGAAGAGCAAGGCAAAAGGAAAAGAGGCCCCTAACTGAAGGTAGCTTGTCTTGCCCAGCAGGTGAGAAGTTGAGAAAAAAGTGATGAACAGGTGTGTAAGGCATGGTAAGGCATGGAAATCTGCCCAACAATTCAAGCTAAATCCTAAAGAAAACTAGAAAGATGAGCCAACATAGTATTAGGTAGTTGGTCAGGCAGACAAGGCCAATGTTAAGATGGCAAATTTCGTGAACGTTTTCTTACATTTACGAAGAACTACTGGACATGGGAACCTCAAGATGAAGGAAGATCAGTTGGCTGAAGATCAAAGGGGATTGGAACTCCAATTCCCCTCGAATCTGGTGAGCGTTAAGATGGTTAGAACGGAGGAAATCGTGGAGCCAAGAAAGCCGTCAGACCAAGCTGCTTTTCTTCAAAACAGACGAAGTTCAAGATAAAGATAATATTATGGTCCTTAAAGAGCCGCGCCTTGCGTCAATACATGGATATAAGTATACATTCCGCACAAATGTAACTATACACAAAAGAAGAGATTCTCGCTTCTGGCAGATTTAGGAACACTCAAATCGCACTAGGTACTACCTCATCCAAGATGATAAGGGCCTGGTCATCCCAAGCGCAGTCGGGTTAAACGATTCGAACATACTCCAGTTACACCTCTAACATAAGATTCAGTGCTTCTTGCTTTTGCTCTTCATGATCCTTGATTTCGCCGAGTCGCCGGGAGGCTTCCAAATGATGTCCTCGAGATTGCCACAGAAACTCTTGTAGAACTGCAATGCAGATGAGTGACAACTGTTATGAACCGAAAATCCGCTGTACAAAATGGAATTGTTAGTTCTTGTCCGCTCATGACCCCGCCTTCTGGGCACAGAACTGCAATCGAGAGCCAGCAGCTCAGGCACGCAGCACGTCATTTTCCACAATACATGGGCTCACCTTAGCACAATCGACCGGCCCAATCGACAGCAGTTCTTTATGTCTAGCCTGCCCATATGATTGGTCGGCGCGTCGGTTAACCATATGAGCGAGCCCATGATGAGGTCTGCTTTTGAATAAGCTTCTCGAATGGTGGAACAAAAGATAACAACAAGGAACGGTACAGAACTGAACACTTGTAAATAACATGAATAGCACCTTAAGGTACTCGTTGGCGTCTCCAGCTGCTTTCTGAATATCAACCATGAAGTATGTTGGAGCCAACCTCAAAATCTGGAGACCGAAGGAGTGAGTGAGAAGAATTTGTTGTGATTGATTTGTCAATGAAGAGGGGGAAAAAAAAAAGTACCCAATGATGTAATGCTTACCTCCAAAATAACAGAGAAATGAGATGTCTTGCTAGCTGAAAGACCTTCCACTCTCATCTGGCCATCAACACAAAACTTTAAGTTTATTCATTATATTCATTTATATATATATATATATATATATTTTTTTTTTTTTGTGGTTGGATCCACAAAAACTAAGTTCTCTAACAACATACTTTAGGACGAAACTACCATTATAAAAATTTCACAATTATACTATCAATTGCTTTTTTTTAATTCCCATAGTCATATGACAAACAATCGGAATGAAAACAGAAACCAAAAACACAGGTACAGGGAATCTAAGGAAGACGCGTGATTGTGTGCATCCTCGCATAGAGGGCAAAAAACTAATGCTAGAATTAAGCGAACATTTTTCTATAATTTGTACCTTGTAATTGCGAATATGAGTCTTGAAACCCATAGATTGTGCAACAACTTCCATACTCGATAAAACCACCCTTGCAGGCTTCTGCGACACAAAGCGAGTTTGATGCTTCACAGAGTCCTGTCGAAGATGGGACGAATCAAAGTTCTGCAAAGATTACGAGAGAAGGGCAGTATATGAAAGAGCATCGACAAATCATACTACAAGCGGTAGCATATTATGCCATAGGGAACTCTATACAGCTAGATCGTGTACCTGACCCCTGTCAAAGAGGGATGAAAGATTTAACCCTTGAGATAAGATGATTAAGTCAAATGCATTAAGAATTAATGGACGCATATCTTCATTCCCACCTTCCTCATTAGCCTGCTGTTCCTGCACAACAGATATGTATTGATTCATTAAAAAGAGAGGTGGAATGCCAACAGCAGATAATAGGAGTGCAACAACGCAGGACAATGATTTAAGTGGGACCGATAAATATGTAACTGGAGTCTATCTCATTATGAGACCATAAGGCTACATTTCAGATAACATTGGAACAATCTCCCCCTCTATCAGAAGTATGCCAAGCAGCAATAATTAATATATTTATCCTCCATAGAATGATGTGAACATGAAGTGAATGCTAAGTCGAGAGAATAAAAAGACATATCAGAGAATAGTTTATGACCAAGATCATAGCTAATATAATTTCACAAACATTTTTGTCAATTGAAGCATAATTTTTTATGCAACTGCACATCTTACGTGAGCTGAAATAAACACAGTTAATGCTCATGAAGTACCAAGCAAAAAGGGTTCACTTCATTTCCTTTAAGTTTGAGAGAAGAGAAAGAACATGTGGCTTATAACTATCAGCTTAATGTCAGCCAGCACAAGCTAATTATTTTACCCAAGTCATTAAATAAGAAGTACTGAGAGCAAAGTTAATTCAAAAGTTCTCCTGTCCAAACCTGGTCCTTAAAGTAGAAAAAGAGATAAAGCACTACGAACTTGAAAGACTCACAGACCTCATCATCGTCAAAGGCAGCATTTATATCTTCCAAGTTCACATCTTCAGATTCAACGACTCTGACAGGATTATAACCTTTCTTAACCATTCGTCGTCTCTGATCTGCTCTATTGTAATACGCTGAAACAGAGAAAGAGACTTCTCAGAGAAAATGGATTAGCCAATCTCTCATATGGTAATAATTATTGTTTTCGTCAACATAATGTATAGCTGCCAGTAAGTAGCAGAAGTAAACCCTTATTAGCATCCTCCGCAGGAAGATAGTCCACAAAGGCAAAAGTTAGGACATGGCAAAAAATTTCAATACCATGGAGAAAATACGAAAATTGTTTGAATGTTCTCCCAAATAAGGTAAATCCTTTATATACAATCTTATTCATCTCCCCTAGCCATTCGGATGGTTTATAAGATTGTGCAGATTTTGAGCTTCCACAATCTTAACTGGATGAATCTACATCCCTCCTCAGTTTAAGACGAACTTATCAAGACCACCACAAAAAACAAGAGCATCACCTCGCCGAGATGCTCAAATTAGTTTTGCTCAACCATAACCAGTTGCCACATATAAAAAGCTGACTGAATGCAAAATTCCTCCTCCAGTAGCATAGTACAGTGACAATAATGCCAAGTTATTTGTAAAGAAATAAACATGCTAATTACAATGTACGAGATATAAAAACCAAAAATATGGGTTTGCTGCAACATAACATGTGATGCTCAATTCACAGCAAGAAGTTTGCATCCAAGGGTATTCTCAATTCTTACAGTTTCAGGATTTGGATCTAAAATCCTATTAATCAAGGACTTAGCTCCCATGGGAAACCACGATGGACATGAAAAGTCAGCATTATCAATCTGCAGAAGAAAATGAAAGTTCAGATACATATGGACAAAGGAGAAATAATCAACATAGTAAAAACACAAATGTATCTTTGATTAATATGCTGAAGGACTTTGTACAAAGAGTATGATACTTGATTCCTGATGCTACACTTAAAGCAAAAAAATAATCTAAATTAGCAGTGTTGGCCACAACCTAAAAGAATGTATAGTTAGCAGACAGAGACGCAAAAATAAGCATGACAATATGTAAAGCCCAAGGTTCAAAGGTAACTAGTTACTGAATAGTTCGTTTGTTAATTTTTTTTTTTTTTAAAGTGGGCGATAGACTTGACTAGCTGCTAAGAGTCCATTATTAAGCTTACCACCAATTTGTGGCTGAGAAAGATTCATGTCAACCTCAAGTGAAAACAAATCGAGACATGGATGCAGGGAAAACGTAAATAAAGCAAAACGGAATCGTGCCTTACTGTAAAGTGTGGTGAGGTCAAGTTCATCAAATGGGAGATATCCTGCCATCAAAACATAAAGGATCACCCCGCAAGACCAAACATCAGCCGGGGCACCGTTGTAGCCCTTGTGACTAAGTACCTTAAAAGGAGAAAAGAGGAATATTATGGAAATTGGAGCACAGTGAAGTACATGATATACAACCCCCTAGCTCAAGATGCATCGAGTTAAAGTAGGATTATGTTGATAATTACCTCTGGTGCTACATAATTAGGAGTCCCACATGTTGTCCGAAGTAAGCTAACCCCCTATAAATAGATGTTAAGAGGGATCGAGAATCATTTTTCCTCATATATGATTTCATCAAACTAATATATGATTTCATCAACTAACATAGCATTGATGATCAGAATTAATTTTACCTGTTCAGGCAATGCACTAAGACCAAAGTCAGAGATTTTCAAGTTTCCTTGGGAGTCGAGTAGCAGATTTTCAGGCTGTACAATGGGGGAAATGAGTCACAGTTTCTTCAACTATCTAACAAATAGAAGCTTTTAAGACAATAGGCAAGCATCACCTTTAAGTCTCTGTGATAGACTCCTTTGCTGTGGCAAAAATCTACCCCATCAATAAGTTGTTGAAAGTATCTTCTAGACTCAGCTTCACTGAGACGTCCATGATGGACCTATGCAGTTTTGACTCACACTTAAATGATTGCAAAGATATTCTATAGAAACAAGGTTATACACTCCAAGCAACCATTGATGTTACAGGCTAGACTACTTACTTTTTGTCGAACAATTCTCCACCTGTGATAAACTCCAACATTATGTAGATCTTGGTTCGGCTGGCAAGAACCTAGAAAGCAAGTTCACAAACCAAGAGCGGAAAAAAGCATCAGATGAGCCGTGTAGAGAAGCATCATGCAACTAAGGATTCTCAGTAAGTTGAATCCCATGCCTCGTGAAGACGAACAACGTAGGGATGCCGCACAAGTTCATTATCGATATCTCCCTTTAATCTGCACAGTTTGAACAATATATCAAGAAGAAGTGCAAGGAAAGAAATTTTCACTAAGTACAGAGGCCCGCTCTAGGTACCAAATAAGCAATATAAGTATATACAGAAAATTATGTCTCTATGGCCTTACAAGAGAAAAATACTGCACCTTACATCCATACAAGACTTTTTGGTATAATACTGCTGAAAATCATGAGAGAATAAACCGCAGAATTTCAGGTGGATGAGAAGCAAAATGAATTAGATCGTATATCGAACGGGGAAGGCACGTTGGCTATGTCACTCGCTCCCCTAAATCATTGAATTCTGCAGCATAAATGAATAAATGTAGGATTCACGCATCTTCAGAGAGCATGTTGTAAAATATACTAAGTACCAGTTTCCACGCACTAGAGTTCCAATCGGTCAGGTGTCAAGGTTATGAAATTCGAAGGTCGTCATAGTAATTATGCTAATGAAGATCTCTTTAGTGTTAGTTTCCTCTCCTCTCCAAGTTGAGGATTTAACTGGTACAGAAATGCAGGCCTCTACGACCCAAAATAAAATAAAATAAACACAAACTCAAGTCTCCAAGCTGATTTATCCTGATTTATCAAGTACAAAGCATTTGCACAACCGAATAGATTGATCATCTCTAACGAGCTTATACTTTTAAACTTGTGCCTCATTTTCTCACCATTCAAGACCCAATTAAATGAAACCCAGAGAGAGAGAGAGAGAGAGAGAGAGAGAGAGAGAGAGAGACCTGGTCCACCATCTTGTGCTTGATGATGGTGCTGCGATCGAGCATTTCATGGCTACACTCTCACCCGTTTCGGTGTTCTGCGCGAACTTCACCTTTGCGAACGTCCCCTCTCCAATTGTCCTTCCCACCTCGTACTTCCCCACCTTCCTCACCACCATCCTGTCTCTCTCCGGGCAGAACCTTTCACTCCACTACATCAATCGACCACCATTGGTGCAGCCGCTTCACCTCTTTCCCAATAACAAAATTACGCCAAAGACCACTTCAATCCCAGGTTATTGCACAAGAGTTGAACTCCCAGGAGACGTGAACCGAATGGAGATACACAAAAAAAGCAAGAACCGTGATTTCTCAGCCCATGCGTAGTCAGAGAAAAATCATAACTTTAGTTCGTGTCGAGAACCAATTTCCCAGAAAAGAAGAAGAGAGGACAAACGGCAAAAGAGTTTCCTCGCGCTTGTTTCCAATCTCTAGGGACACAGGGAAAATCCCATTTTCCGTGCTAAGTTTGTTCGCTCAAGTTGGGAAAGTAGGGGTGGTGGCTGAATTTCAAGATTTGAAGGCCAAAAAGAGAGTGAAATGGAGGGGGATTAGGTGAGAAAGTGGGGGTTGGATCTTTTAAAGGAAAAAAGAAAAAGAAATTCTACGGAGAAATCAATAAATGGTGGAAAATTTTGAAAATGAAATGTGAAAACAGGTTTGAGTGCTGGTTGACTGGTGCCCTCAATCTCCCTCAATCTTGTCGTCAGGACAGTGATCCCCACGATGGTCCTCCAGTCCTCCTGCCTGAAGCCCGTGTTCGCCTACGTTATCTTATCTGTTTGTTCATTAACTCCTGCTTATCTGATCTTCTCTTCTCGTTTCGATTTTCCGAAGAACGTTTGATACATTAATACATATATAGGACTAGGAACCTGAGGTAAATTGATGTTCTCAGTCTGTTTCTTTATGGCCGAATCCAGTGCAAGTGGGTGTTGCAATGCGGTGGGAGTTTGGCGGAGATAACACGACGTCGAGACGGGGCGCAACGAAAGCAGATGCAACCGATTGGTGCAAAGGAGGTCACGCCTCGTGATGATGCTCTCATCTGAATGAATTTGACATTGAAGTTCCACAACGAAGTGATGTGGTTGTATCACAAATTAAAAGATGTCCCGTGCCAGCTAGATCTATTTCACATTCGTATTGCAGACTTACTCTCCTCGTATTTCACATGTAATTTGATAGATTCATTTATGGTCCCTTCGCCATGCTCGTGTCTAGTTTGAGCTCTCTCTCGCCCGGACAACCATCGCTCCTTAGCTTTGTCGGATTTGGTCGTTTCATAAATTATAAAAATCCCAAAGATAAATTTAGCATAGGAAATTCACTGCTAAATACTTGAAATTTAATATTGCGTAGCTTTTTCTATGACAACAAATTCCACTTTAAATAGATAAAACTCCACGTCGTGAGATACCTTGTTGACGCCACTAACCATAAGAGATGAAGGCACTTTTTCGCCAGACGATAATTTTCAAGGCGCTTATCTACTTGTGTATTTTTAGACTTCATCTATTTCGCAGAAATAAAGGATTTAAAAAATAATTTTCTAAAAATATATTTTATTTAATGCTTGAAATAATTAGTTAGTGAAACATTATCGATAACAATTTATGTCTAAATAATTTCGTTCATCATGAAAATATTTTTCGTTCATTCATTTGTAAGCAAAATAAGCGATCATTTAAAAAAATATTTTTAAAATCATTCATTCTTTCACGAAATAAATGGAGCTTAGTTTCAACATTTTTCCCTACATGTATGCATAAAAATATTAAGAGAGGGAAAAACAGAACTTTGGCCATTTATATGATTTTTTTAATTTTTTTTTTCCGTTAATGTGAACGTAAATGATTGTTTCCCTTATAATATATAATTTTTTTATTGAATTTCTCCTTGGAAAGTACTGATGAACTTGAAATCACTCCTTTTGAAAATGCACTTCTCTCTCATTAGAACTGCATCAATGCGTATGTATCCAAAATAACATGTGCAGTATACCGAGCGCTTATAAAACTACAATAATATTTCGTGACGTGGGTCTCACTCTCTTTTGTTTATGTGGTGATGTGCTAATTATAGTAGAATTTTTTACTAAATATAATCCTAATTTAATGATGAACCATAATAAAATTTTGTATCTCGATTTTTTTTTTTTGCTCTTATATTTTTATTTCATCGGGATTGGACTCCGAATCTTAATATCCACGACTGAACGGGGATATCGACTTATCGTCCTGGAAAGCAACGTAAGAGCACGTAATAAGTTCAAGAAAGATAACAAAGGAAATAAGATGATGTGATAGATGGCAAAAATAAATAAATAAGATAAAATAAATAAATAAACAAAGAAAAGAGACAACGACCATTAAGATAATGAAAGTTGCTTAGACCTTTGATAGCATCTGTCTCCTACAGAGGATAGAAAAGAAGAATGCAACAACACCACCAAACTTGAAGGGAAAAGTGGAGCTACACCTGTTACTTCCACTATCGTCTGTCTCGATTAATTAATTGATTAGTTAGTTAAGTAATCTACTTAGTTACCGTGATTTTGCCAAGTTGACTTATCAAAAGAACGGAGAAGACAGGTGATGATCCTAGGCACAGATAAGGTGAAATAGATGGAATTCGGTGGAGCAAGCACTTGTCATTGAAAATACATTGTGGGTTAGAGATACTTGATAACCCTAGTGATTTTACGCGTATCTCAAGATTGCTTATATCTATCCTTTTAATTGTCCTTATCTTAATTGGTATATATTCTTTGACAATGATCTCATAAAGCCTATAAACAGGCCGATATATATATAGCAATATATAGGAAATTCTTCAATTCTTATTTTCTACATTTTTCTTAATAGTCATAAATTGTATAATCACGTTAATGCACATGTATTTCAATTGAAAAAAGTCTCCATGTATATATATATATATATATATATATATATATAGTCATTGTCATGCTTATATCTATCACCTTAGAATGATGAGGCCATGTGCTTTCATATGGATTCGCCACGCACCATAAGGTGTTCTTTTTCTACTTCTGTGATCTGAAGATGCTCACAAAAACCTTTTTCAAAATTTTTGAAAACTTAGATAATCAAAAGAACGAAATGGCTTAATAGACATATATAATCGCGCGTACGCTCTAAATTAAGAAATATAACCTTAACCGCATTTTCGAAATTTGCCCTTTTTCTTTTGTTATCTAATTCGCACTATAATTCATGGTCGAAAACTCCAATGGATACGACGTTAATACTACATGTTTTCGCGCTTTGATAGCACGAGATATTGCAAACATGCATCGGCCTAATCCGCACGCACACTTCCGTTCCTTCTTAACTCCTACACCCATCTCGATTTAGTCATATTCTTATCGTCAGCTTCCACGATTTCATCGTTGTTACAGTGAGCAAACGACGTCGGTCGTCTTGGACAGTCAGAAAGGACGTTCGATCCTGAAACCAGATCATTCATCGCCTTCCGGATTCGCCCTGCGTACTTGCCGACCAATAATTAGAGCTGCTTTACTTTTAGTCAGCTGTCCAAAGATAAATTCCAACATGGCAACTCCAGGCTGGGCTTGCTTGCCCCCGTTGCCAATCCCGATTTGCTTCGGCTTCAATCTCGTCCTTTTGGTTTCTGGAAATGTGGAAAAGGGCCTAGCTTTGGGGGGGGACGTGCATAAAGTCGAGAACTAGGGCTTTTCTCTTCGCTTTTCTTTCCTTAATCTAATCTAAAGAATGCAAAAAGATTTTCCCCTTTGTTCTTTCGGCAGGTAGGAGCACACGTTCAAATATCGTGTTCGAGATGGCCAGGATTCTCTAGGATTATTTCTTTCTCGGAGATGTTTCTGTCTATTCTCTAGATCTCTCGTGGCTATGTTTGGTGGGCCAACGTATGAGCGTCCGAAGCTTCAGGAGCGTTTGGATGAAGATTTGACCGAGAAAGACAGGCACCTTTGGCTCATACGTGGAGAGCATCGAAAACAGGGAGACTTTTGATTAAGGTTTTCCAAAGATGGCGTCGCGACTAACTAATGGTGCTCGTCCGGAGGTCGCGATGGGGGTGGCGACGAGACATCAGGGCCTTGGTGGCAGCAGACAACCGTGGGTAATCGTGGGCGAGCAAAGGGAAGAAGTTGGGGATGATCCATCGTATCCGAGAGAGCCTACTAGTTGGGGATGTCTTTGATTCCTCCCTTTTTATTTTTTTTCTTTTCTTTTCACGCCCTTCAAACTTTTGGTTGCAAATTGACATATGGACTTGCTAAAGTTGTAGTTAACATCTATTAGGAATTGGCATTCCGGTCATTAGCGAAAGAGTACAGGTGTGAAGAGTGAAGGAGGTATGAGAATGATCAGAGAGAGAGAGAGATATTCGGAGGATTTTTTGAAAATCCATAGGATTTCCATCTGAGTTACACCAAACATATGATAGGATTTCTTACACTCCAGAGGATATTGAAAGAACTTATAACCTTACTTTATCCCATCTTATCCCAATCCAAATCCGGACGGCCAAATGTAACCCAAGATTATTTGCATCTTGATTGGTATATTAGTTTAGATAATGTTTAGATAGTGACATCGTAAAAAGCCTATAAATTATGATGATGTGATCTTTGTTATCATATATCGAAATACACAAATTTCATAACTTTTTTTTTCCACATTATTCTCAAGTGTGTGCTCAAAGAACGTGATGCTCTAGAGGTACGAAACGTAAGTTCGCTTTAGCACACATTCGATTTTTATCTTCTTCGACTTTTCTTTCTTGGTCTAAAAATCTCTTTCAGCTGGGTGATCGGTTGAACGTGAGGTGAATCCATAGACTCAAAGACACTTGAGAAAATGTTTACACATGAGAAACTGAGGGCTTGAAAGAGCCGTCCTTCCGTCTAATACATGGGATACGGTGATTCAAAGGTTTGCATCCGAATTGAAATGCTAATGTCTCAATTTGAATCTACCACGATCACTTGGAGTAGAGCGCAAGGGGTTAGCAGCTACTTGTTGCACATGTTCATTTTTCGATCATTTTGCAGGTTTCTTTGATTCCTAATCGAAGCACCGTCCGTTTTTTTTTTTAAATATATATAAGTAACTCAACGATCTGCCCGACAAAAATCATCGAAACGGGTCTTTGAGCCATCATGGCCACGAGACTTGATCCAAGCCCACAACTTACTCGAAAGAGTCATGTAACAGGTAAAATCAAATCTAGGACGTCTCATTCTTAAAAAACGAACGACTGCTAGCGGCGGTCATCCTGCCTTTCGTGCATCGTGTCAAATGCCTCACAGAGATTTTCTTCGATTCAGAGAGGCTGAAATCCCCCACTTCGACTCCATAAAGCTGTATAATAGTAGTCCGGCACTTTCTGCTCGAGTGTTTCCTTTAAAAGGCCTCGATGTATCTGACAATCTTTGGTTACCGTTTCAACCACTCAACTATCATCGTCAGGTGGATAATCAAGGGAAAAAAAAATTCTATTTGGAAGGCTTAACATATCCGACGAGCATTGAGAATGCTGTCGATGCCAGAAATCAAGTATAATGTGTGGCTGCCTTGCCGTGAAGACCGGACGCTGAAACACTATCTCAAAGATGGTATCTACTTAGGGAAGGTTGAAGCTCCGGGAACAAGAACTAGCTCTGGGAACACCAACTACTGATCCCACCGTTAGGATCTAAGGAGCAGATATAGGAATTCTGATGATTCCATTACTTTTTCGGAACATGCAGTTACTTCATCTGATGGTGAACTCTTAACTAGCTATACTGCAGATGTTGTACCTGCAGTTGAGTTTGCATCTTAAAGTTCAGGCTATATCAGAAGAGAGCCCCAGTTTGCTAACGAGGAATGCGCATCTATTGCAGACGGACCAAGCCCAAGCCCTTAGCCAAGTGCAAGTAGGAGACGCATAGTCAACCAATTCACCTATTCAATGAGCTGTAGTTGTACTCCTACCTGCCCTCAAGCCCTAGTGATCAACTGCGATCATGGTACAGTAAAGAGTCGCTCCAACGGAAGTTTAAGACAAGGGGCAAGAAATTTTTTGAACGAGGACAGTGAGTACATAGCCAAAAGAAGGGCATTCATGTTTGCGATCGTGCCCCACCACAGCAAGTCCAGCAACTAATTATAGCATAAATAACACCATTGGAAATCCAGACACGATAAATTCCGCAGAAGCATCTGTGTCAACACCACCAAATTGTTTTTCCAGTCTGAAGACCATCCTACGACTTAGACTTGTTGTGAGGGGAAGGGTGTTTTTCCACGGTGTACCCAGCAATTCAGTAATGTGTAAAAACAGAGTCTTCAAGCTTCAGTCCTAACTAGTACTAACTTAGATTACTAGTTTTGCTGGTAGGACTCCTGCTTCCTGAGGGAGAGACAACAGAAGCAAGCAAAACTAATTGGCATCTTATTTTTCCGGCTTGGATGCTAAAAGAAATGTCAAATCACAGGAATCAATCATATGCTTCAGCCATTTAGAACCGCAAAGAGAAGTCACAGAATAAAGAGGATCCAGTCAACCAAAGTCAAAAATCAGCTTGCAACATCTTGGGGCATAATCAACCGAACCTCAGAAACATTTAGAAGCTTTACCAAACTTTCGATCCTCAAATTCCAACTCCCATTCAATGTTTCATTGCCTGAATTGAGTTCAGAGTCTTCTTGCTCATTTCCCTTCTTGGAATCTCCGAGAGCTGCAATGGTCGTGTTAAGAACTCATATATATTCATGAATTACCTCTGGTCCAGGGGAAGCGTGATAATTACCAACAACTGCACATTAACCTAATCAATCGACAAAAGTAAAGCATGTACATGAACAAAAAGAACCCAACGCACAAAAGACACAGTAAGAAACGGCGAGAACGAAAAAGATGCATGTTCTTGACAAACCAACCGATGTTCCCCCACAATCGAATTAAAAAATCAAGAAACTTTTAACAAACCCGACCATATTTTTGATTTTTGAACTCACCAGCTGTTGTCTGCGGCATCCGGCCCAACGACTTTGGTTGCCATCCTGAGTCAACGCGCCACCACCTTGCATCCCTTTTTTAGGTTGCAGTCCGCCGAAACACGCGCATATGCCGGAACACCCCTCCGGCTGCCGCATAGTAAACTACCTGCGGGAACCTGCCTCTGTCATGGTGACCGGCTGCTGCCACCTGTATCCCCTCCCGTAAGCACCGACCTTGGCTTGCACGTTGTACCGCATTGTAAGTGCTGTTCCCGGTAAAGCTCTCGCCCCTTCTCTGCACTCCATAGAAACCCGACTATAGGTTCGGTCCCGGTTGAATCGCAGCGGGAGTAGTCCACCCCGCCCGGAGGCAGAATGTAGTATGCTGCTTTGGCCCCGATTCAACCACAACGGCAAACCTCCGCCGGTCACGGGCCACTCTGGAAAAGTGCGTGCCGCCCGGTAGCTTCACCGAGCGCGGCAACCTGCGCCTCAGCTGGTGTGTGGTTGCCATGTTCTCTGGTTTGATCAGGAGCAGCAAGGTGCTCACCGTTGTAAGCGCCAGGATTGACTACGTCCGCCCTTACATTCGTCCGGACGGCCATCTTGTTGCTGATCGGAACTTGGTGGGGTGCTCTCTCCAACTGCCTGAATCTGTATGCTGAGAAATATTCCGGGAGCGGTCGGCACGCAACCAATACTCTCAACAGCAGAGACGCGTACCGGGGGGGGGGGGATCCGATAAGAGGGCGCAAAGACAGCGCAAAAATGGGATACGAGTAGGGCGGAGAAAGCGAGAAA